>JAUMHM010000071.1:10372826-10396184 GCA_032362435.1 Melikaiella ostensackeni | reverse complement strand
AGAGAATCCTTCACAGAAAAAAACTGAGGGTAAATCTTGTTGCAGGTAACTTCGTATTTTTACCTATTCGTGTGGGTAAAACACAAATATTACCATCAATAGGAAGTAAACTGTCTTTTTTTCTCATGAAATTCGTCACGACCGTCTTGAAAATTGGAAGCCACAAGTTTTGATCGCTGAAATGAAATTAGCTGACGGTTAGTGAAACGGACGAATCGGATAAGTGCGACTTCATAAAGACGGTCGTGCCTTATTGTAAGAGCTGTCAAAAGTTACTTACACGTATGGGTAAAAACGGAAAAATACCGAGGTGTCAGGATAGTGCTTACCCACATGGGGTAAATTATGTTGTAGGTAATTTTTACTCAAAAATCAGGGTAAAGATTACTCTTAGTTTTTTCTGTGTTAGTTGTCCCAATTCTCAAACCAGGAAAGGATAAACTGAAAGCCAGCAGTTATCGACCCATTGCACTAACGTGCAATATGTGTAAATTAATGGAAAAAATTATAAATAAAAGACTCAGATGGTTTTTGGAAAAAGAAAAATTCTTCAATGTGTATCAGAGTGCTTTCCGACTACATCGATCTACACTTGATCCCCTTGTACAACTTGAAACTAATACACGTGACGCATTCATCAGTGACCAACATCTCCTAGCTGTTTCCCTAGATATTGAGAAATGCTATGGAATGGTCTGGAAACATCGAATCTTATAAATCTTACTTCACATGGGTGTAGATGGTCCAATGATCAACTTCTTTAAAAATTTCCTGCTTAAAAGATTTATACAAGTTAGAGTAAATGGTTACCTCTCAAGAGAAACTGAACTCGAAAATAGAGTTCCCCAAGGATCTGTATTGAGTGTTACTCTATTTCTAATTACATTCAATGATGTAATGATCTGCATTCCGCAACCTGTGAAAAAAAGTCTTTTCGCCGACGATGTGACAATCTTCTGTAGTGGAAGAGATCTACAAACAACACAGGAGCTCATTCAAGACTGACTTAACAGATTACAAGATTGGGCTGGCAAGACTGGCTTTATATTTTCTAAAACTATAACCACTTGCATCTTATTTTCTAAGAATAGATCAGACAACCAAAATCCAAGACTATTCTTGGGTAACCACAAGCTGGAGGTCGTTGAGACAGTCAAGATTCTTGGGCTCATCTTTGACAAAGAACTTACATGGATCCCACACCTCATATACCTGAAAGATGATTGTAAACGCAGACTCAACATCATAAAAACCCTTGCCAAAAGGAATTGTGGAGCAGACCAAAAAATACTAGCAAACACTTACAAGGCTGTTGTCTGATCCAAATTGGATTATGGATCTTCAATTTATAATTCTGCCAAACCTAGTGCTTTAGAAAAGATCTCTCTCATACATAATACAGGCCTGAGAATTGCTTTGGGAGCATTTTTTTCCAGTCCGATAAGTAGTATTCTCGCAGAAACTCAAGAACCACCACTAGCTACCAGAAGGAAGTAGCTTAGTCTGACTTACTCTACTGCAATAGCCTCCACACTATCTATTCCTGCTTATGAGAACATCTTTTTGGAAAATATCACGAAGAGTGCAAGAAACATTCAAACTTACATGTACCTTTTTACGTCAGAATGAATTATTATCTACATGAATTAAATATCGAAATGCCAACAATTGCTACCAGAAGACTACAATTTTCCGTACTGGGAATTTATAGGTCGCACTACAATCACTGACTTGAAGGAACTGCCAAGAAATGAAACTGATCCAACTGAATACAGAGCTGCGTTCGCTGAAATTTTAAACAGATTCCCAAATCGTATCCCTATTTATATTGATGGATCAAAATCAACCACTGGATGTGGATGCCTCCATTTAATAAATAAAAATTTTGGGATGGAGTCATTAATTGGATACATTGACTGCAGGTTTGGCCAGAATTTTACCTATGTGCAAATCAATTTTCAATAAAAGAATGAAATAATTGACTTTAGTTTTTATTCAGAATGTTTGCCTATGTGAACATCATTTTCAATGAAGAAATGAAATGTGTACTAAAGTAACAATTGCTATTAATCATCTCTGTTTTATTTTCCGGTAATAATGGTTTTCTGATCTAATAATGTTTTCATTATTTGTACCTGTTGTTTTCCTATAAATAACCCCTGATAAGCGTCTCTAAATTTGAGAAAAGAAAGAGTGAGAGTTTGGTTTTGGTTGACTCTTTCTTTTTCTTCCTGTTTTTTCTTCTTGTTGTACATTCATTTTACATTTGTCTCTAATGAGCCGTAAAAGTGGGTAGTTTCGAAGTCTATTTTTGATTTGTGAACTTTTTGGGTGTTCTTTTTAGCAAACAAAAAATTTTCATAAGAAAGTAGATTTCATTTCGACCTTTAAGAGTTTTTTTTTACTATTCTTTTCCTTAAAAATCGTGGTCACGAGACCTCGCATACGTTGTTGAAAACCTCATTGGTTGCGACACTGCGAGAATATGACTTTTAGTAGCTGTCTTCAGTTTGCTCTTTGCTGTTAATATCAATAATATTATCACACTATTTGATAAAATTTGAAAAAATGACAATATTACACTAATTATGAGTTACATTTACCACTAAGAATAATGAGTTTTCTGAACTTTTGTAAATCGAGATTTCCAAATGAGGAATTTTAATCCTAAAAATTAATTCTGCTCTTAACTTTTTGACCAAATGTTTTAGAAATGACATAAAGATTCTATTCATAACCCCATTCACCATATTAAATGAGTGATTATCTATTTTTAATTTATTTGTTTTTAATTTATTTCATCTATTTATTTATCTATTAATCTATTTATAAAGATTACGAATTTTCTCTATCAATTTTGAAAATCAACATTTCCAAATAAATCATTTAATTTAATTTCATGATCAAATTTATTTCTGAAAATTTCTAAATATTGATAATAAAAGAGACAATTTTAAATGTAAATGATTTCTTTAATATTGGGAAATAATTTTCTTTTTAACGTTTTGCTACCAAACTATAATTTGTGAACTTTTCAACACTTTCCAAGATATAAGAAAAATAAAATTATGGACAAAAACTTAAAACGTCTTGATTTACGAAGTCGGTAACGGTAAAAAAAATTGTCGCTATACCTATAACAGAAAAATAACCGATAGCGACAATGATTTTGAATGATTTCAAAAGATATTTAGAAATTTTATAAGCTTTGAAGAAATTTGAAAATAATTTGAAACTTGAAAAAATTTCAAACAATTTGAGGCATAATATATTTTTTTGAAGGTTTCGACGAATTTTATTTAGAATTTTGAAAGGATTCGAGAGAATAAAAATTTTTTGTTATGATATGTAACTCAAAAAATTTCAAATGATTATTTTTTGAAAAATGAATTTGAAACGAATACTGCAAAAGATTTTAAGAAATTTTTAATGATTTCCTAAATTGTCAAAATAGAATGAGGAAGATTTTTAGGCAATTTTTTTTATTTTGAAGTATTTTTGAAAATTTTAGGAAAAATTCGAATCACTTTGAAAAAGATTTGGAATGTTCAGAAGTTTTGAAAAGTTTCAAAAATAATTTTAAACTTAAAAAGATTTCGAACAAATGTAGATTTTTTATGATTTCGAAAAAGAAGCTTTATAAGAACTTTGAAAAGGTTTTAAGAGAATAAAAAAAATCCTTTTGATTCATGGGAGAAACTAAAATGATTTTTTATTTAGAAAAATGAGTTTCGAGTAAAAATTGAAAAAGATTTAAAAATTTTTGGAATGATTTTCTAGAATATCGAGAAAATTCGAAGATTTTGAAAAAAAAACATCTCTAAGAGTTTTGACAGGTATCAAGTGAATAAAAAAATGTTCTCAAGATACATGGAAAAATTTCAAATGATTTATCAACCCATTGATTGTCAAAAAAGAATCAGAAAGGTGTTCAGGCATTCTTTTTTATTTCGCAGAATTTTTCTAAAGTTTTAGGAAAGATTCGAATCATTTAAAAAGATATTTAGAAGGTTTAAAAGTTTTGGAAAGATTCAACAAAAATTTTAATTTGAAAATATTTCAGACATATTGAAACAAAATTTAGGTTTTTAAAGATTTCGAAAAAAGAGATTAAAAAATTTCTCGAAATTCCTGGGAAAATTTTTAATGATTTTTCGTTCTAAAAATATAATTTAAAAAATGCCAAACCATATAATAACATTCCCAAAATTGTCGAAAAACAATATGGAAGATTTTAACACCATTTTTTAAATTTTTACACAATTTTTTTTTTAATTTAAGGAAAAATTCGAATAATTTTAGAAGATGTTCAGGCGTTTTGAAAATTTTTTCAACAAAATGTAAATTAATTTTTAAAAATACAGATTCTTGAAGATTTCGGACATAAAGTTTAGAAGCTTTTCAAGAATTTTGAAAGAATCTAAATGTTTAAAAAAAATTTCTCAAGATACCTGAAAAAATTTCAATTGATATTTTATTTTGAAAAATTAATTTTAATAGAAAATTTTAAAAGATTTCAAAGCGTTTCAAATAATATCTTAAATTGTAAAAAAAGAATCAGGAAGATTTTCAAGGATTTTTTTGATTTTGCAAGATTTTTTAAGAAGTTAAGGGAAAATTTAGATAATTTTAAGATGCTTATGAGGTTTAGAAGTTTTGTAAAGATTTAAAAATAATTTAAAACTTAAAAATATTTCAAACAATTTAAAACAAAGTTTAGATTCTTGAAGATTTCAACAAAAAAAAAGGTTTCAAGGGAATAAAAAATTTTTTTCAAGATTCCTGGGATAGTTTTAAATGGTTTTTTATTTTGAAAATTTGATTTTGAAACTTTCAAAACATATAATAAGATTTTCGAAATTTTCGGAAAAGAATCTGGAAGATCTTGACGCAATTTTTTTGATTTTGCAGAATTTTTTTAAACTTTAAGGAAAACTTCGAATAATTTTAGAAGATATTTAGACGTTCTGAACAAATTTAAAAAATAATTCAAAATATGAAAAGGTTTCGAAAATTTTTAAATAAAATTTAGATTAATTAAGGAACGCAGATTCTTGAAGATTTTGAACATAAAGTTTAGAAGCTTTTCGAGAATTTTGAAAGGTTTCAAGTGATTAAAAAAATTTTCTTAGGATGCCTGAAAAAATTTCAAATGATTTTTCATTTTGGAAATTGAATTTTAGTAGAAAATTGTAAAATATTTCAAAATATTTCAAATGATTTTGAAAAATTTTTAAACGGAATGTAGGTAATTAAAGAAAAAAATACAGATTTTTGAAGATTTCGGACATAAAGTTTAGAAGCTTTTTAAGAATTTTGAAAGGTTTCAAGAGAACAAAAAAAATTTGTTAAGATTGCTGGGAAAATTTTTAATGACTGTTTATTTTGAAAAATGAGTTTCAAGGGAATACATAAAAAGATTCCTAAACATTTTAAACGATTTCCAAAATTGTCGAAAAAGAATCTTGAAGATTAACTGATAATAATACTTGTTTCCTCGAATGGCAAGCGACTGCTGCTTAATCTCATTTTTATGTGGTGTAAAATGCCTAAGGTATAATATAAGACCAAATTTAAGTGTTTAAAAACTTTTGACCAATAAATAATCGTTCGAAATTTTTATTTTGTATTAAAAATTATTTTTCCCCTTACATTTGTAGAAATGGTTATGTAATTGATAAAAAATAAAGAAATTATAAATTCATTATAAATTCTAGATTAATAATCAACTTTCGTTTCTTCTAATGCCAGAATTTTTACATTACTTCCTCTATATAAGTTTCTAAGAGAAAGTGAGTAAAATTATCGGAACACCCTTAAAAAGTTTTTTCTCCGAGAAAGTGAATATTTCATTTTTCATTTTTTTTTCGTGTAGAAATAAAAAATAATTTGTATATTTATTCAAAATGACAAATATAATTTGAGCTTTATTGTATGGATTTGACTTTAAACACGTTTTCCTTTTCAAAACTATTACTTTCCGAATAGAACATTTTTTTAGAAATTTTTTTGAGATCAATAAAAAATTGTATCAACGATTTGTACAAACACTTTATAGAGCAAGCTTAAATTGGGTGTAATAACACTCGCGCTCATTGCTTTTCATTTATCGCAGACACGAGTAATAAAAGGAATTATGTTTCATCAAAGTTATTATTAAAATGTATTATTAACAGTTATTATAATTTTCATTAGAGGCCCCTCAGCTTGAGAATTATGGAATGAAATTATCATTTTTGAATTCAAAGTCTTGTAGACTTCCATTATAAATAATAATCCATAAATTTAAAACAATTCTTTAATTTAATTTTTCAACATTTTGAGAAAGTACCTGTCTCTTAAATAACCCAAATATTTGTCAAGATAATTAAAAATCAGTTTATAGCAACTTTCGGCTTGAAAATTAAATTTTTGAAAAGTAGAAACATTTTCTATGTATACATTAATTATGAAAAATTTAGTGAACGACTTTTGGAAAATAATATAAAATCAAACGAACGAATATTTTTTTCAAGAATATCAAAATGTGCAATTAACAAAGTTAGACAATTTATTCTCTTCTGGACATTTTCAAACAAATGTTATATTCAGATAATTTTTTTAGAGTAAGAAATAACGCCTGGTATACGTCTTTTTCTAATTGGATAAAAATGTTCACCCCGAAAACAGTTAGAAAATACAATTGTTCAAAAAAACATTTCCTCAACCACACAAACTGTTTCACCCACGCAAAATTTACAAGATGTCTTCCTTACGCATAAGTACAAATTTTAAAAAAATGGAAAATAAGTCGATTTTCTCAATAATCCCGTCTTATTTTTTCCAATTTTGCATTAATTCAATCAGTGTTTTTCTACATAAGAAAGGCACTCTGTACGTTTTCTGCGGCCCAAACTATTTCTATGGCATTCGAGTTTCTTTCGAAAAAATTTAATTTTCTTGAATACGATGTAAGTTACGAAAAAATATCATGAAACAAAATTGGCCATTCAAAAAAAGTTGTACAAAAATTACCTGTTGCACCTGTTGCATCATTCGTAGTTTTTTAAATTCTGAACTTTTATCGATTTTTCAACAAGGGCGGTAAACTTTATCAGAATTAAAAAATATGATTTGAACTTCTGAAATAAGTGTCGCCTTATTTTAATTATGAAATTAATTTGAGAATGAATTTTACAATAATTAATTTTTTTTTAAGTTTTAATTAAATTTTTTTTGTGTTTTTTAATTGTTTGATTTCTTCAGCTATCCTCGGTTGATTTCCCGTTTTTATTCTCAAAAAAGGCATTCAGACAAACACCACAGTAAAACCCTGGAAATTTGGAAAAGCAACTAAATTTCCAACACATTTAGAAATAATTAATTCATTAACGAAGTTACCGAGGAAAGCAATTAAACATTCAAAAAGTAGCACGATATAAGCGCCAACTTAAGTCTTTTTTCAAAACGCGTTTTATTAGCTTAAAAATCGCCTAAAATTCTACCGCACATTGTATATTTGAATTCGCATCGGAAGTTCGTAATGTGAAACGTGTGGTCTCTCATAACAGCCTAAAAATAAGTACCCTGGAATTTTTCGTTCAGAAATCCGATTTTAAATTGATTTTTCAAAATTGAAACTCATTAAATTACAAAGATGTCTGTTGAGATCGATTTTAAAAAGAAAATTTCGTTAATTTTTTATTTAAGTTGAAAACCGTCGATATTTGTGCTGCCAACTTTGCTATATTGTTTAACAGTTTCTCGAAAACGTATATAATTAGTAAATTCACACTCGAAGAATGGAATTTTTCATTTTATATTGAATTTCTTTATTTTTTTAATTATTATGAACATATTCATCAATGAAACTAGCATCTGTTGCATTTTGAATGCATTACTTATACTGATTTCGTCTTTAAATTATGTAAAATTAGTAACTTATGACAACTGAGAACTAAGTGAGAACAATTGCCATTGTTATAAACAAATTCTGTTAATTCACAATTTTAAGACAGAATATATTTTCCAGTGATAGGAAGTAACTAGTTTCTTTTAACTCGTTACTTTTTTTTGGTAACGATAGTGGTAACGAAATTACTTTTGTAAGTAACAATTTGGTAACTAGTTACATTTTTTTCTCTAAAAGTAACTATAAAAACCGTTACTTCCTTTGTTGCTTTCGAAATGTAGTTCACAAGTCTTTTTTACAACGATCAATCAATTTTATTGCTTTTACAACTATTTTTTCATTTTCACTATTCGAATTGTGGCAACGGCAGATAGCCATAGAAATTTATAGTCTAATATAGGAAAATTGAAATTTTTCTCCCACCCTGGGATTCAAAATTTCCTGAAATCTATAAAAACACTTAGAAAAAAAATTAAAAAATAATTTGAAAGTTAAATATTCATTTCTCTTTGGTTGATAATGAATTTTTTAACCAAAAATTTAACTATTTCAGTTTTCTTATTTATTATTTTAGTTGAAAATTCATCTCTTTTGGTTAAAAATTGTATTATTTGGTTGAAAATTGAATTGTTTTGTTCGAAATTGAACGATTTTGAAAGAAAATCATTTCATTCGCTCAAAAATTCAACTGTTTTGTTGAAAATTAGTTTTTTGGTTGGGTTAAACAGTTTTTTATGTAAAATTAAATTTTTTTTTGGTTGAAATATATGAACTATTACACTTTTAGTTGAAAATTCATCTTTCTTCGTTAAAAATTAATTTTTTTAATTAAAAATTTAACGATGAAATTTTTGATTAAAAATTGATCTTTTTTAGTTGTTGAAAATTTATATATTTTGTTAAGAATTCGTCTTTTTAGTTGAAATTTGAAATATTACATTTTTCATTGAGAATTGAACTTTTAAATAGAAATTGTATTATTCGGTTGAAAATCAACTTTTTTGTTGAAAACTCGCCATCCTGGCTTGAAATTTTAACCATCTAGTTGATTTTATTTCTTTCTTGACTGAAAGTTCAACTATTTTGATGAAAATTCTTTTTTTGTTTGAATATAACTGTTTTTGATTTAAAATTATACTGTTTTTTTTTGTTGGAATATCAAATATTACATTTTTCGTTGAGGATTCACCTTTTTCCGTTAAAAATTAATTTTTTCAATTAACAATTTAACTATCCCATTTTTGATTAAAAATTGATATTTTTTAGTTGAAAATTCATATATTTTTTCAAAATTCGTCTTTTTTGGTTGAAATTTGATATATTACATCTTTCACTGAGAATTGAACTTTTGAACAGAAATTTTATTATTTGGTTGAAAGTCAACTTTTTTCTTGAAAACTCGCGTTTTTGGCTTAAAATTTTAACAATCTGGTTGATTACATTTCTCTCTTGACTGAAAATTTAACTATTTTGATGAAAATTTTTTTTTTGATTGAATATAACTGTTTTGGATTTAAAATTGAACTGTTTTTTGGTTGAAATATCAACTATTACATTTTTCGTTAGGGATTCACCTTTTTCCGTTAAAAGTTATTTTTTTCAATTAACAGTTTAACTATCCCACTTTTTATTAAGAATCCATATTTTTTAGTTGAAAATTCATATATTTCGTTTAAAATTCGTCTTTTTTGGTAAAAAATTAATCTTCTTGTTTAAAAAGTCATGTTTTTGATTTCAAATTGCACTATTTTGTTGGAAATTCGTCTTTTTTGGTTGAAATTTGAAATATTACATTTTTCATTGAGAAGTAAACTTTTGGATAGAAATTTTATTATTTGGTTGAAAATCAACTTTTTTGTTGAAAACTCGCCCTTTTAGCTTGAAATTTTAACAATCTAGTTGATTTTATTTCTTTCTTGACTGAAAATTTAACTATTTTGATGAATTTTTGTTTGTTTGAATATAACTGTTTTTGATTTAAAATTGAATTGTTTTTTGGTTGAAATATCAACTATTACACTTTTCGTTGAGGATTCACCTTTTTCCGTTATAAATTAATTTGTTCAATTAACAATTCAACTATCCCATTTTTTGTTGAAATTTTTTTTTCTAGTAGAACATTCATGTATTTTGTTTGAAATTCGTATTATTTTTGGTAAAAAATTATGTTCTTGGTTGAAAATTTATCTCTGGTTTCAAATTTATTGTTTTGTTGAAAATTCGTCTTTTTTGGTTGAAATTTAAAATGGTACATTTTTCATTGAGAATTAAAATTTTGGATGAAGATTTTATTATTTGGTTGAAAATCAACTTTTTTGTTGGAAATTCGCTTTTTTGGTTTGAACCTTCAACAATCTGGTTGATTTTTTTCTGTCTGGACTGCAAATTCAACTATTCTGTTGAAAAATTGTTTTTTGGTTGAATGTAACTGTTTATGATTTAAAGAAAAAATATTTTTTGGTTGAAATATCAACTATTACCTTATATATATTATTATTATTATATATATAACTATTATTATTGATAATTAATTTTTTACAATTTTTCTTCTACAGATCTATAAAGCTACATAAACTCTCGAAAGTACTTTTTCATTTTTTAAATAAAGGTTTCGATTTTTACAAATGTTTTTTGTCTCTTCTGAAAAAGTGTTCTTAACGCTTCTCGATGCTCGAGCCTTTCCACCCTTCATTTTTCGAATAATATATATATAATTAATTGCTTTCAAACTCAGTAATATATTTTCAGACAATTTTTGTTTGTGTCGTTGAGTCTTTTTCTTTTAATTTTATGAAACTTGTTAATAAAGTAAACAGGAAATATAAATAATATAGGACGATTCCAAACAAAACTTTAATTGTAAAGCATACAATGGAGAGATCTTTATCCAAATTAAGGAAAGAAAAAAGGGGCGGATTAGGTTTTGAAAAGTAATTTCCGTATTTTCCTGAATTTCTTGACAAGACTTATAACGATAAGAAACCCTTAGGCAGAATTTGGAGGAAACGGACTTTATCTCGAGTCGACAGCATCCGGTTAAGAATCGTGGGAAAACTTTAGTTCTTCCATATTAAAAAATCTTATTTATGTCAAATTTTTTAGGTCTAGAAATATTCTCGGGGAATTTTTTGAGTCATTGATTCTATCTTGATGCGACATATTCCTCGTAATTGATGATCGAAACGTTATCAATACCAAGCATTCTAGGTTGAAGAGAAATATTTATAATTCATATTAGAACTGTGCAATCAATCATCGATAATGGTCCATTTTAGGAATTATTAAACAATTTATTATGTTATGTAGTGTTTTCAAAAATGTATGACTTTGCCACAAGACCGATTCAGCAAGGAAAATAAATCTAAAATTCTGAATCAATTTGAGCACCACGAACAGATTTTACATCAAAAATACTTTCATTCTTGAAAAGAATTAATAATAACGCTTTTTAAATTTTCAAATTAGAATATTTTTAAAAGTATTTTCATCGTTTTTTTAGTGGCTCCTGGTTCATAGTGGATGCACTTGTGAAAGCATTGAATAAATATGAGAATGCGATAAGAGTGCTATCAGCAAAGGAAAGACTTCCTTCCTAATCTCGACACGTTGCGCGCAAATGGCTAGCTAGTTGTATGCCTAATGGCATAGAAATTAGGAATTCCTCTCTTTTTTCGAAGTCTTATAAAAAATTTCAACTTTTAATTCCAGACGAAGTTGTGAATATATTTTAATAAAACTAATTAATGAAAATTCCTTGATATCAAGATTCGCGGTATCGAATTGCCGCCACGTATTAAAAAAAAAGTAGAAAAAATTCTAAATACCCAGACCAGAAAAAAACTACGATGAAGGAGGAAATGTGAAAAAGAAAAAAATCGCTACCGGGAATTATTATTTGTAACATTCTATGCAGAAAATGCCTTATTTAGCCTTATTTGAAAAAAGGCCCGTACCAGGCCCTGATCAGGTGTAAATAAGACCCGGATAGGCTGCCCTTATTATTAAGTAAGCAAATCTGCCTTGTACCGTATTTACGCCGCTTGGCGCTGATAAGAAAATTGTTCACAATAATTATTCTATAAGTTTGAATGATACTAATTGAAAATTAGAGAAATCCGTTGACCCCAAAATTAAAAAAAAATGCTTAAGAAAAAGTTGACTGTAGATTACAATTCTGCCATGCAAAAGAAAAAAACCCGTAACTTACATTTAGGATTTGGGTTCCTGATTAGCAATTGTTTCTAATATATTTCAGCTGAACACAATTATGATTCAGGTTCCAAATCTCAAATATAAGTTACGGGTTTTCTTGTTTTGCACGGCAGAATTTTATTCCAATGTTGTCAGAAACATGTATTACTGTATGTCGATTTGTTATCATTGCGAAAAAATGAATGACATACCACCAAAAACACTGCGTGTTAAAAAATTCCGCCAAGTACATGACTATTAATATTGTATTTATTTATGTTGAAGGTAATCAAAGTTGTGAAATCCAAAAATAAAGCCAAGTACGAATAGTAGAAAATTTATGAATAGAAATATTTTTTAATGAAAGGAATTAGTTCAATGAATTAGTTTCTTGAATAATTTTTTGGTTTGATAAACAAAATGATAGTGTATAGGAATAAAAAAAACTATTTGGCAGGCCTGTAATATAATAACTTATTATTATTATTGTTATGTTGGGGAATCTAGCTATGATTTACAACAATGAAAAATTGTCAAAAATGACAAGGTGTGTTAAAAAGTAACTACACTAGAATGTTGTGTGCGTTTTTTTGGAGGAAGATAAATTTTCACAAAAATTGCAATAGATATGCCTTTTGAGAAAAGTAAACCATTTTTGATTTAGAAATTAAACTCTGTTTTTTTTAGGTTCATTGGGATTAAGACCAAAGATGGAACCAAATGTAGAGGAGCTTGTTATAAACGAAAGCGACACATTGGAACTGAGATGTCGGAGTTCTTCAAAGATGAAATTTATTTACCCTGAGACTGATGTTGAACTGCTAAATGTAAGCGGTGGTAAAAACATTTTTACTTTATTTTATTGTTAGTGTAGAGCGTTTAAAACGTAATTTGATTTATACAAACTCTTTTTTATATATCCCCAATAATTATATTTTTCCGTTTATTTAAAGAAATTTAACAGAAAAATTCAATAGTTGATAAATTTATATACAGTACCGTCCAGTAAATATGAGGTCAACTGATTCTTGGCATTCCCTAAAATGCTCATAATTCCTATAAAATAAAGTATACAATTTTTTCTCCGAAATATCAGAAAAAATATTGATAGTCTACAAAATATCAGTCCTAAGAGAAGTCCTTGAGCTTATTCTGTAAGAAGATATTACAATTAAAGTGGAAATTTTACTATGTTCGTAAATTATTAATATCTCCCGAAATACTAAACATTTTTGATTTTCTTGGGCTCATTTCCAAGATAAATTTCTATAGAATTTTTTTAACTTATGACAAAAGTTGTGATAAGTTTTTTTTCAGACTTTTAACCAATTTTGTAGAGGTGATGAGCATCAATTTTATGTAAAAATTGAGATTTTCACAGTTTTCAATTTAAAAAAATATAAATATCAATTTATTTAAAGAAATATCCTTCCTGTGGGAATTTCCGCTATTACAAATCCCAAGATGGTAATTTCGTAGCTAAAAAAAAACTTTATTTGGCAATAGTAAAGATTATGAGAGGTACAATTTCGTCGGAATGCAGAAAAATTAATGCATAATTGCACCTCAAAACATTTTTCTGTAAGGATTCACAAAAATCTGGGACTTTCTTTATAGAGTGGAAAAAATAATTTTTATAGAGATTATATGGAAAATTTAAAAAATGTGAACCAAAAAATATATTAAATAACAAAAATTTTCTATAGCGAGGCTTTTAAAGGCTTCTCCACCATTATCATTTAATAAAACAGCAATAAACGTAATTGAAGGATGAAAGATTAACTAGTTATGAATCGTTAACTTTTTTAAAGGAATATTGTATGAAATCAAATGTAAAGCTTCAATATTTAAATAATATAAAATTGAACAAAGTCACATGCGGTGTGGGCCCACAAAAAAGTGTTTCGTGGACTATTCAAAAGTATTATCTAAAATATTTAATTTTTATATTCCTATCTAATATTTTTTCTGTAAGAACTTAATGATTTTAATTGATTGATAATAATAAAACCAACAATAAACCACAATTGATTACATTATAAATTCTACATATAAGCTTCTTTAATTAGACACACTTTTAAATTAAAAACATTCGAATACAAAAATACAATAGAATTCTTCATTGAATAGTAGAACTCTTCGAGTTAAAGGCCTAATAGTTGGACAAGTTTCTCGTTCAGAAAAACATTATATGCATGAATATTATTATTTATTTTTAATTGAGAAAAATAATAGTAAGTTTCTCGCCCGCTAATTTTGTTGCAAACATAATGAAATTAATAATCATGGTATAATATAGTAAATTATAATTATTATAACTTCCTGCAGATAATTACTTCCAACTTTACGTCATCAGAAGGGGAATACCATGAGCAAGATTATTCTTACTTTCACGAATTTCGGCGTCCCGAAGCTGTTGTTGGCGACACTGGGTGGTACGGTTGTGCAGATGCGGATGTTGACACCCCTGATAATCTCGGGGAAGACCCACAGTTTGCCTGGATATATGTTTACGTAAAATGTACGTCATGAAAAAGGTTCTTGTTCAAACATATTTATCTGTGTCATTCTAATTTTCCTTTAATCAAAAAAAAAAAAAATGAAATTTGTAACAAACAGATCCAAAAAAGTAAAAAACTATTCTTATCTTAAAATATACTTGGAAAAGAAATTCGAAAAGAAACTATAAAACATAATCGTTTTTAGAACTTTTTTCTAAATGAATATGCATACATTTTTGAGTTACATATTTACAATTTTTATTTCAGCTGAAACGAAATTATTTGTCCAGGAAAGTGAGTATCACTTCATGCGAATTAGTCGCGGGTTCGACGCAATTATACCGTGCCGTCCGACTTCACCCGATATAAACATGACAATATCAACTGCAGCGGATGGGGAAGTATGTTTATATTTTTAAATAATAATTATTAATAATAATAATATAGTAAGACCAATTAGGTACTTCAGTTAGGAGTCTGTGCCTAGTTATGAGTGAAAAATGCCTGAGAGAAAGTGGAAGAAAGATTTGAAAACTTTCTCAGCAGACGTGTGGGCAAAAAGCTCGAAACTTCGAGTCGAATTCGAGCTGGCTCGAACATTCGAGGACTCGAAAAGGTCGAGCTACTCGAAAGTTTCGAGCAACCCAAAAGTTCAATCATGTTTTCATTACGTTAACAGAATTTTCATGAGATTCGGTACTAAGGGGTTTTTCGGGTTGCTGATAAACAAATTTGAGATCAAAATTTGGATCCAAGATTGGGACCAAGTTTTTGAAAAATTCAATAACTGACCGGAATTTTGTCAAAACGTACCAGGGGGTTTTCGGATTGCTGAACACAAACTTGAGGTAAAAATTTTTGAAATTCGACATTTTTTATCCAAAGACTCGAAGACTCGACAAAGCTCGAAAATTTCGAGTAGTTCGAAGACATTCGGGTATTTCGGGAGCTCGAACTCGACTCGAAACCTAACAAACTTGACTAGACTCGTTCGAACTACGAGTATCGAGTTTTTTGCAGACCCATATTTCTCAAGTTCAAAATGTAGTTCCAAAAAAATTAAGATCATATCATTAAATGGCGGGATGATAAATTTTCGAAACTCAAATTGATGTCAGTGATGGGTAAGTTACTTTTCAAAAGGAACTAGTTATCGTTACCGTTACATCACGAGAAAAGTAACTTGTTATCGTTTTCGTTACCGATTCAAAATGTAACTTTTTCTTAGTTGCATTTCCCAAAAATGTAACTGTCGTCGCTTTTTCAGTTACTTTTGTATTTTAGAAATATATATTCAAATTGAATTTTTACAAAACTTTATTCATAACTTTCGAGTGATAGTTGTTACACTTTTTAATGAAAGTCGTAGGTTAGTCATGACCCACATAATATTTCAAAAACAAGGAATGTTTTAGAAAATTTTGAATTTCAGTGTGGAAGAAAAATTCAGCTTTCCTATTTGGAACTATAAATCTCTTTGGCGTTGAAAATAAATAATTTCTTTCTAAAAGTGTTTCTTTACATTTACCTAGTTACGACTTCCACTTCTCGAAGATTTACAATATTCTAAGACTAACAGAAAATGTTCTAGAAGACGTTGAATTTTCAACCAAAAAGGATAAATTTTTAACCAAAACAGACATATCTTCAATAAAATACATGAATTCTCAAATAAAAAAAGAAATATCCAACCAAATAGTTGAATCTTTAACTAAACAATATAAATTTTAACCCAAAAATAGAATGGTTAAATTTCTATTTAAAAAAATCAATCTTAAATAAAAAAAACATTTTTAACAAAGTAGTCCAACTTTCAATCAGAAAAGGTGAATTTTAATGAAAAAGGTAATAGTTGAAATTTCAAACAAACAAAAATTTCATTATAAATCAAGTACAGTTGAACTCAACCATAAAGGCGAATTTTCAACAAAATAGGTAAATTTTAAACCAAAGAGATGAATTTTCCACCAAGAAAAATAATTTTTTACCAAAAAAGATCAATTTTTAACAAAATACATGAATTTTTTTTCAATTGAAAAAAATAATTTTGAACGAAAAAAGATGAATTCGTAACAAAAAATGTAATAGTTGATATTTTAACCAAAAAATATTTTCATTTTAAATTTAAAAAACTTACATACATTCAACCAAAAAACAATTTTTCGAAAAATAGTTGAATTTGCCCTCAAGACAGAAAAAAAATCTACCAAATTGTCAAAGTTTCAAGCCAAAAAGGCAAATTTTCAACAAAAATGTTTATTTTTAACCAAATTATAAAATTTCTATTAAAAAAAGTTCGATTCTTAATGAAAAATGTAACTTTTTAAATTTCAACCAAAAAAGACGAATTTTCAACAAAATAGTTAAATTTGAAACCAAAGAGATAAATTTTCAACTAAGAACATAATTTTTTACCAAAAAAAGACAAATTTTAAACAAAATACATGAGTTTTCAACTATAAGAGATCAATTTTCAACCAAAGTTAGGATAGTTGGATTTTTCATTAAAATTTAATTTTTAACGGAGAAGATAAATCCTCAACGAAAAATGTAATAGTTGATATTTCAACCACAAAAAACAGTTATATTCAAGCAAAAAAAGAATTTTCATCAAAATAGTTGAATTTTTAGTCAAGAGAAAAATAAAATCAACCAGATTGTTAAAATTTCAAGCCAAAAGGCGAGTTTTCAACAAAGAAGTTGATTTTCAACCAAATAATAATTTGAACCAAAAAAAACGAATTTTCAACAATATTGTTTAATTTGAAGCCAAAGAGATGAATTTCTAACAAAATACTTGAATTTCCAGCTACAAAAGATCAATTTTCAGCAAAATAGTGCAATTTGAAACCAAAGAGATGAATTTTCAACCAAAAAACTAAGTTTTAACAAAACAGTTGAATTTTTAACCGAATGAAAGGATTTAATTTCAAAATCGTTCAATTTCAAACAAAATTATCAAATTTTCAATCAAATAATAAAATTTTTAACCAAAGAAGATGAATTTCCAACTAAAATAATAAATAAAATAACTGGGATAGTTGAATTTCCGGTTGAAAAAAATCATTATCTACCAAAGAAAAGTAAATATTTAACTCTGAAATTATTTTCTTACTTCTCTCCAAGTGTTTTTATAGATTTTACAAAATTTTGAATCGCAGGGTGGGAGAAAAATTTCAATTTTCCTATTTCGGGCTATAAATCTCTGTTGCTATCAGCCGCCATAATTTGAAAAGGGAAAATGAAAAAATAGTTGGAAAAGCAATAAAATTGATTGATTGTTGTAAAAAAGAATTGTGAACTACATTTCGAAAGTGACTAAAAAAGTAACGATTTTGATAGTTACTGTTACTGAAAAAAATGTAACTAGTTACCAATTCGTTAATAACTTACAAAAGTAATTTCGTTACCACTATCGTTACCAAAAAAAGTAACTAGTTAAAATGAACTAGTTACTTCCCATCACTTTTTGAAGACATAAAAACCACTTATATATTTTTTAAAAATTATATAAGTGCTGTGAAAAAATTCGTTATGTATTAAAAGTATGCACATTTTTTTTACATAATAAATTAATTTTAAAAATTCATTTTCTCGCATTTTTTATTGATTAACGAAAGTGTATACGTTTTTTATTTCTTGTAAACAAGTCACCAAAACCATCAAAAACGCCGCAAAACCAGAACTTAATCAGAATTTTGTATTTAAATTTCAAAAATTCATCATCTCAACATATTTAACGACGTGATCTTCTCCATTTTTTTGCAAGTACATTTTGAACCTGAGAAAGTTTTCATATGCTGAAAAAAATTATTTATCAGGAAGGTAAGAGACAACAGTAATGTTGCTCGAATGCTGCTATTTCGGCTCCATCCAACTTCAGAATTGTGATGAAAAATAAAATTTTCTAAGTTATGTTCTTTTTTTGATAACAATGGTTAAAAACTAAGAAAAATGAGAAAATTTGGCTTCTAGAACCCTATGCTGGAAGCATTTCTTTTAGTCCGCTTGTCTTGGGGGACGTTTCGAATTGAAGCATTTTTACAAAATATATTTGTAAATAAATCATTATAATTATTATAAATCATCAGGAATTAATTGTTGCATTTATTTATATCAACAACTTTGCTCTGGTAAACCCAAAATAATTTCTCTATATTTTTGTTGAACTTAGATACATGACGAGATGCAATCAACATTCGATCCACGAATTGGATTTAGGCTTGTTAACCCCAAATTGAAGGATAGCAATACTTATTCTTGTAATGCGATAAATTCCGATGGCTTGGAACAAACTCTGACGCTTTATGTTTCAGTTGTGAGTAAGTACCACAATGTTACAATTAATATAGTATTATAATTATTTTCATAAATATAGGAAAGTCCTCATGCAGTTATAACACTAGAATATTGTATGAAATAAATAAAATACACTTATATTATTGATACAAAATTCAACTGAATTCAAAGCAATTATATTATTCAAAGTGAATTTAACTTACAATTTTGACTTACATTTGCAGCAATATTGATTTAATGGAAGTGTTTTTTTTATTCGTTCTTACCCAAAATAGAAAAAAATCCAATTTGTGAATTGAGTAAAATTCTGTCACATTGAGGTGCATTCTGTTAAATTCCATTAGATTTCGTCGATTTCCATTCAACTCTGATGAATGCCTTGCTTTCTTTTGAATTCAGTCGAATTCACTTTGATCCACTCAAAAGCAGTTGAAACAACCCTGCAATTATAAATTAAATTCTATTAAATTAGATTACAATTCAGTTAAATTTGTTTTAAATTTAGTTCGGTTCACGTAGTATTTCTTGAATTTACTTAAATCAGTTTTAGACCTGTTATATTCACTTTAATTCAATTCGATTCTGTTGTTTTCCGTTGAAATCCTCTTGAATAGCACTGAATTCCGTTGAATGGATTTGAATCATGCTGAATTCCACTAAATTTCATTGCATTCATTAAATTTCATTGAATTCTATTAAAATTCGATAATATGAATCCAAACGAATTTGGAGCAAACTCCAAAAGTACAAATTTTTCGGAGCAACTCCAAAATTACCTCTCCTTTTTTTCGACCGTCGTCTTCAATGAAGTTTCGGAAAAAAAATGTTTTCTTCGGTCTATCGGTCCCATATGTAATAAAATAAATAAAAAACGATTCTAGTTTTTAAACATCGTTCTTTAATCAACTTTCGACGTTTCAGCACACAATGCGGGCCTACTTTAGAAAATATTCCTTCTCTAAAAATAAAAGCAGTTTTTTGTGATATTCTTTAATTGTTTGTGAAAGTCATAAACTTAATGTCATTGCCTGTGCTAAGTATATGGAGTCAAACATTAAGAAAAGATAAAATCAATGTCAAACATAAGACACTTAGTAAAAGAATAAAATTTGTCAAATTTTCGTTTGAAATTAATATACGAGTACACATAATAAAACTGTTTTTTCCGCTTTTGTTGAAACCTCAAAAAAGAAATTTTTTAAGAGGGTCCAACATTATATAAAAATTACATTTTTGGATTTTTAGAAAAGAACAAATGTGATTGTTTTAATACAGCTGGCAACGGACAACACTAGATATATATCTAATTTACATTATGGACGATACTACATGAGCGATGATGAACAAATCACGTTTTCATTGGATGACGAGTGAGGAAACCGCGCCATAGCTCATGAAATTTAAAAGTGAAAAAAAGTAGAAAATTTTTTTTTATTTTTTATTTTTTACAATCTAATATATAATGCATTGATAAATTTGATTTATGTTCATTGTTTCACTTTGGAGATTTATTGAAATTTTGATGAATTTATTTATAAAAATTGATTCTATAATCCGTCTTTTATAAATGTTATTTTCTCTTGCTAAAATTTTAATACTGTTAAAATTAAAATTAAAAAAATGGTCAAAATTCCAGGAGTACTGTGACAAACCAGTGTTTAAATTTCCAATTTCACAATCCCTTTTATGTTCCACGACTCTTGTTTTCAACCTCCTGCCAGTTTTACCAATATAAACTTTGTTACAACCAGTACACTTTATTAAATATACTACGCCTGATAAGTTTTCTATCTTTTTAAAATCTTTTTTGTTCAAAACAAAATTATCTAAGTTATGATCATTCTTAAAATAAACGTTAATATCAAATTTTTTTAAAGATCTTCTTAGTCTCTCAGAGAGACCTTGAACATACAGTAAAGTCAGCTTCAAATCTTTTTTTAAATATTTTTCTAACCACTTTTTATGTTTTTTATTTTTACTTGAGCTATTGTAAATTTCATGGATCCTTTCTTTTATAACACTTTCTATTAACGGAAGTGGATAATTATTTCGTTGCAAGGTAATTTTTATATTATCTAAATTTTCTTTTCTAAAATTAACATCACTTAATTTGATACATCTGTCTATTAATCCTTTTACCAAACCAATTTTTTGTCTAAACAAGTGGCGAGAATAGTAATTTAAATATCTCCCAGACCATGTCGGCTTTTTGAAACAATTAATCTAAATAGTTTAAACGATTATTACTTTCTATTACATAAGTGAACTGGATGGAATCTTCAATTTTATTAGAAATTTTTACTAAATCTACAATTCTGTTCGTTGGAATAATCAATATTATGTCATCCACATACCGTTTATATAAGATCGGTTTAAAATCTAATTTTTTTAGCGCTCTCTTTTCAATATCTTCCAAAACTATGTTTGTCACGTACTGTTTTTTGTCACGTACTGTTTGTCTGAGATTTTCAACCAAGGGTGGTATGTGATGACAATAACAGTTGTTTGGCACTTGTTTTCAAATTTCGAGCGATATTTTTCCAAGAAGACATCCGACGATTGAGCAGCGCTTTTTTATATTATCAGGGTACGTGTCATAGGGGAAATATGATTTTGTTTTTACGATTCTTTTTAGAACCGGAGCGGCACATTATATAGAAGTCGCCTTTGATTATAACAGTAAGCTTCCTTCTTATTAGCTTAGATATATATGATACTCTATAACACTCCTGTGTCAATCATAATGATTTTGGTTGGTGAGAAATGTGAATCAAAAGAAGAATGTAAGGTGACTTGAGAGGTAAGTATCGGATTTATGTTTCCTGTTATGCAATTGATTTAAACACTCTTTGATGTTTTGTGGAAGAAGCTTCTAGAGATTGGAGAAAGTTAACATGATTTTTGATTCTTTGTATGAAGTCTCACAAATTTTAAGAAATTAGACGAGCCAGCCTTATAAATGAGGCGGCCCTTGTTATTAAAAATCAGTTTGCAAACGAAGAGTTTGCAGTGAACTTGTACAATTTTGCGTATCGTAAGAGTTGTGTAATTTTTTATATAAATATTTGAAAAAAATGAATTCCAAAAATTGTAAGAAAATTATAAAGATCATGGAAAAAGCACATGAGTTGGTAAAAGATAAATTAAATTTTGATAATAGTGTTGAAATCGATTAGTGGATTAAACTTGAAAAACGGAATATTCGACTTTCAAACAACATTTTAAAATTTAATAGAGACACATTAAAGGTTGGTAGTAAAAATAAAATTTTATCAACACTGGGGATTTTGAAAAGTGTGAAACAAGAATTTAAACTGCTACAGAAGAAAGGTGAAGGTATTGTAAGTGAAAATAGAAAACAAAATCGAATAAAATGGGAAGAACTAGACTCAGCCTTCAAAAATATAATAAGAACGGGAACCATTATTAATTTGAAACACAAAGATTTTAAAAAATTTTTGAAGGAATGAAAGTCTCTGGTTGAGCGGTGACTAAAAAATAATTTGAAAAAAGGTGAAATTTCAAAAGTTGATGTTATACTTGCTGCTCAATTCACAATTACTGAAAATGGTGAAATAATTGAAGGAAATACATTTTTTAATACCAAAAATGAAATTATTCTTCCCCAAAAAGATATAAATGCTTGGTTTAATGACGTTATTGAGGAGTTTCTAGTTAAAGTTGTAGAGTTTCAACAAAACAGATAAAATTGGTGTTTAAAGGAAATAATAAATTTAGTTGTAAATATTAACAGATATGCATCACTTTGAGTGGGCTTATCTACTTTCGTTACATTACCGAAATTTATTCAAAGTAAAAAAGCAGTTGTAAATATTCAGAACCTTGATCCATATTGTCTTTTATGGTCAGTTACAGCAGCGCTTCATCCCGCAAAAAATAATGCAAATGTAACAAGTTCTTTCCCTCATTTCAGCAAGGTATTGAAGCATGCCAATATAGAGTTTCCTATTCGTTTAAAAGATGTACCTAAATTTGAAAAAATGATGGTTTAAGAATTAATATTTACGGTGAAGAGCAAGATGAGAAAACAAACAAAAAAGAGATAGTTCCAATTTATTTAAGCTCTCAAGAATCAGATATACCCACAACTCATCTACTCATGATTCAAAATACAGAAATTGACTATACTGAAGATATTGATAATGTTGATATTGAAAATAATGAAGTTTTCAATACTATTTATCATTTTGCATGAATTCATAATTTGTCTAGATTAGTGAAATCACAAATCACAAAGGACACACATCGTACGTGGTTCTGTGATTGATGTTTATCTCACTTTGAATACGAAAGTTCACAAAAAAACCATAAAACAGATTGCATGATTTTGAATGAGTGTAAAGTTATATGACCGAAAGAAGAAGAAGAAATTTGAAATTTTTTGAACTATTGATTTAAAGACAAAGTTAATTTTGTTATTTATGCTGATACTGAGTGTCTCTTAGAACCATTAGT
>JAUMHM010000071.1:10332686-10372726 GCA_032362435.1 Melikaiella ostensackeni | reverse complement strand
TCTTCAATTATTTTTCGTAAAAATTTTTCTTCGGTCTATCGGTCCAATATGTAAAAAAATAAATAACAACGATTCTAGTTTTTAAACATCGTTCTTTGATCAACTTTCTTTTCGACGTTTCGGCACACTACAATGCGGGCCTTCTTCAGGAAAAATTCCTTCTCTTTTGAAAATTTTGACCATTTTATTCATTTTAAATTAACATTATTAAAATTTTAATCAGAGGAAATAACACTTATAAAAGAGGAATTATAGAATTAATTTTTATAAATAAATTTATTAAAATTTCAATAAATCTCCAAAGTGAAACGATGAATATAAAGCAAATTTATTAATGCGAGACAAAAGAGACAAAAGATGCTCAATTAAATTTCCCATAAGAATATGTACTCTTAAAATTAAAATTCGAAACTTGCTTGAAAAGTGTCCAGGGGCCAACGTCGTTCATCGAGAAAAATTTATAGGCGGTTATAGAATCCGGCCCCTCAACTGTTTCTATAGTTTCCTCGAATTCCGGGTTCTAGTTGTTTTGTTTTTTGTCTAATTTGCTTCAAACAAATAAACGTTGCTGATTCGCGATATTTACATTTCTGTAAAAGTTGCATTGTAGAAGTTGGGGGCATTTCTAAACTACATTACACTAATTCTTTCTTTCAACTAATTTTTTCTTCGTACTCGAAAAACATGTATAGAATATTTTTAACATTTTTGTGCAGTGGGAGCAATAATAGAACATCTTTCAATTTCTCCCGTCATTCCAAGTTACGTCGTTCGTGGTCAGGATTTCTCCATTAACTGTACTGCGACTCTGACAAAATCTGATGCATACTCAGTAAAATGGTTCACACGTATCGGAACGAGATATGTGTATGTAAATGTAAGTTCACCTTAGGAAATTTGCAAATGACTCTCTAAAATGATTTTTTAAAAGGCCGTGTTTAGTCGTCGAGCTTTTTGGGACGAATAGCGAAAATCTTGCAAACTTGATTGGTGGAACTGGAAAAGGGAACAGGAATCTATCTGTCCCGCTGGGGCTATTCGTCGGAAAAGCTGGACGAGCAAACAGTCAAACACTGCGTTTCGGAAATCCTCCTAAGTTTTTTTGTTTTTCAGACGACTAGGAAAACACAAAGTACCTGCAAACCTCAACATAGAGTACATACCGTATCATGTACCACGGTACTTAGAGTAACAAATTCAACAGATAATGACGAAGGAGAATATTACTGCAGAGCAACAACAAGTGGCAATGTCACAAAAGAAGAAAAAACTGTAGTAGAAATTCACGGTAAGCATTAAACACTCGTCTTTCTTTCCTAAAAAGTCACCATTTTAACGCTCGATAGCATTTAAAATTGCAGCATTCTTGCAGCAAACTTGTAAAGCTCACAGCAAGGTTGTGGCAAGATTGCTGCAATCTAAAAAAATCCTTGGTATGCAATATTCAGACAAGCTTGCTGCAACCTAAAGTGCTATCAAGCACCTCTATTTAGAGCATAGTATATGTCCCACTACTTTTAAAAATTTGCAAACAGCTCAGTTAAATCTAAAGGGTCAAGCAGCTGTAGCGGGGTCACCAAATGAATGGGTGTCTACCCATGTAGAGATTGCGATTCTGATGGGACACTGGTCGGGAAATTGGAAAGGGCTGGAGTAGTTCTGTAATGCTGTTTTTTCCAGGTTTTAGCTAGAACTTCTAACCAGGCCCTAACAAGTGTACAATTTTGCTGTTTATCAACTAATCTGTTCGGAATTTTTGAGTTGGCCCTCGCGAGGCAATAATTACACTCAGAAAACACAACTTTGTTCCAACTTTAAGAATCACTTTTCTTTGTCTCTCATGAAGACTAAACTCACTTCAAACTTGAACCAAAGTATTTCGCTACACTTATTGTCAGAAATTCAGCTCAATGTTGTTCAATATTCTGATGACTAGAATAATAAATGCAATTTGAAAAAAGCGATAAGTCATGTCGTAGCTTTGCTAACAGCTGTTGCACATAGTTTTTCTAGTCACAAAGAATGAAAAATCTTAACAGTTATTAGAGGGTCCTGGCTAGAACTTACTAGTCCAGTTCTAGAGAGGATCTGACCACTGCCCTAATTTAAATAGGGAAAAATAGGGCGATTTCTACATGGGATATTTACAAATTACTTTTTTTCACCAGATCCCCAATACGGGTTTCTAAGTCTGTCCACTGAAGTTCAGGATAGAGACCATGTCACAAATCAAGGAGATGCTGTGCAATGGATCGTAAATATAAAAGCATATCCGACACCTGTAATTCGTTGGTAATCTTTTTATTCTTATGAAACGTATTATTGTAAAAATGGTTTATGCAATTTCGTGTGGGTAATGTGAAACAAAAATAATGATCAAACACTCATTTTACAGGACATATTCTTTGGGAAATCAATATCCGATACCCATATATGATTCGAGCAACCCACGTTTATTGTCGCCATATACGATTCTTACAGATCCAGAGTTAACAACCACGTCACTTTTTAAGGATAAATTAATACTTAGAAATAGTGGTAATTTCACTGCGGAAGCTGCAAACGAATACGGAACCGACAGTATCACGTTTTCTCTTCTCGTCAGAAGTAATACATTACAATAATTTGTTTAAAATTTAAAAAAAAAATCATTCAAATTGCAAAAATCACAGGGCAAGTTTTTTACGATTTTTTTGTCAAACGATTAGTGTTAGAAAGGGTTGAATCTTAACCTACAAAATGCGAACTACGAAGTCAAATTTCAATGTCCCCTAGCTTCTAAATTATCCGCCCAAGAACAATTTTTCACAATTCTTTTCTTTCTAAATTTCTGCGAAAAATAATTTATTATAAGTAATTTTGGTTGATAATTCATGTATTCTAATATTAATATGGAAAAAATTTTAGTGATGCCCATAAACAGTATAAAGAAACCAAAATCATATTATGCTCCAAATGAAGTCGTGCAGATTAGAAATGAAGTAGAAGGATATCCAGCAGCTACTGTGAACTGGACGTATCTCAATTGCCCTAATTATCCATCTTTAGAGGGATCCTATACAAAAAATCTTTCGGTAGGTAAAAAATGAGGGTGGTCACTTGAAAATTCCAGAAATTAATAAATTTCCGGGTTTCAGACATTTTTTCTCGTAAATCAAATTTTCAAATTCAAATCTTGTGTTGCATCAGTTTTACATTCTTTGACGCTATTTTGAAATATATGTTGCATTCATCTTACGTTCTTTTCACATTTACGTTACAATCATGCTCCACTCATGTTTCATTCACGTTATATTCATGTTGCATTCAAGTTATATTCTTGTTACATTATTGTTACATCAGGCTTATTTTATTCTTACAGAATTGGACATTAATAGAAGACTCACCTATCAAGTTAGAAACAACGGTAGAATTTAGAGTCCAAATGTCTGGCAAAGTTATCTGCGAATCTTGTAATGAACTAGGCTGTGACGCAAGGGAGGAAATTATTTTTGTTTCCGGTAAGACTGTTAATTTAGATTAATAATATGTTTTTTCTCAATCATAATAAAAATTTGATTTCTACTTCTAAATTACATGAATTATTTCAATTATTTTCTTCGCAGATGGTAACACAGAGGGTTTCGGAATCATTGACTCTAAGTACACCGATATCACTGTAGGAGACAACGTGACATTAATTTGTACCGCTTCAGTTTATAACTACACTAATGAGTTTAAATGGAAACATCGTGATCAAAAACTGGAACCAAGCGGTAACTAAAATTAAATGCATAAATACTCTTGCTTTTATAACCATTGTTAAATATTACGGCATCTCGTCACATTGGTGTTACATTATTGTTAAAGTAGGTCAACCTAAATTTAGCAATTTATTTCTATTTGATTCCAATGATAATGAAAATAAATCTTGCATCGAAAACGTATCTTGAAAATAATGTAACAGGAATGGAAAATCAATGTAACATCAATGAAACTGGAATCAGGGTGGGTCTCGACTGACTTCAACCCAGAAGGGCTTGTATATGCCGGGCTTTTTTTAATCATACTTCTGGTATGTCCCATGATCATTCCGAGTCCAAAATTAAAAAAACGCGTAAGCCCTTTTTGAGAAAACTCTATTTTTGATTTTTGAAGAGGTTAATCAGCATATTTTGATGAAAATAAGTTAAAAGTGGAATTTCATTGGCTTAAGCCACACAGTTTTGTATCTAAAAACTGCTGCAAGAGCTGAATATCTCACGAAAACTAAAACCCTTAATAATTTTGAAAAATTGATAAAAAAGAGGAAAAAAATTAGATTTTTAAAAAATTCTTCTTTCCAGTTCATACCAAGTCCCAATTACCTGTACAATAATTAAAGTGTTTGAAATTTCCTGTAAAAAATAGAATGTTCTATCTCTAAAATTTTCTGTGTTATGGGCCTCAGAAGTAAGCAAATTAATTAAAAGAGACTCAATTATTTGAGTAGATCTAAATAAAACATTGCTCTAGCTTTAATAGCACCGAATTTACGGACTTCTGAATATGACCCTTTTTTATCAAATTTTGTTTAACATCAATTTTTTAAATAAAATTTCTCGTTTTTCAAAATAACTAAGTTCCTGAGCATTGCAGGTGAATGCTGTCACCAGATAAATTGAAGAGGATTCCATTTGGAGCAAATCGAAAAAAAACAGTGCTCTAGCTCTAATAGCTCCGAAATTATGGCCTTCTGAAAATTACTCTTTTTATGGGATTTTTTTGAACATGTTTTTTTTTTTAATTTTTCGTTTCTGGAGGATAAGTCTCTAAGAATCATCAGGATTACGCAATCAGGCTACAACGTGCATTATGATAGCTATAATTTCGCTGCTATTATAGATAGAAAATTGTTTTTTTAGATTTGCTCAAAATTGAGTCCTCTTTAATTTATTTGGAGGCAGCATTCACCTAAAATATTCAGGAACTTCATTATTTTGTCAAACGAGAAATTTTATTTTAAAAATTGATGTTAAACAAAATTTCATTGAAAAAGGGTCATATTCAGAAGGCCATAATTTCGGTCCTATTAAAGCTAGAGCAATATTTTTTTTAGATCTACTCAGGATTGGGTCTTCTTTAATAAATTTACCAACAATTTCCACCTGCAATGCTCGAAAAATAAGTTATTTGGGAAAACGAGGAATATTATTTTAAAAGTTGATGTTAAACGAAATTTATTGAAAAAATAGTCAAATTCAGAAGGCCATTATAATTTCGGTGCTGTTAGAGCAAGAGTAATGTTTTTTTTAGATCTACTCAAAATTGAGTCTTCTTCAATTAATTTATTGGCAATTTTTACCAGAGATGCATAGGAAATGAGTTTTTTTCCCAAAAAATAGCTTATCTTTTATATCAATTATTTGCTCAAAATCGACATCTGAGGACCATAACTTCGAAACTTTTAAAGATAGAACACTCGTTTTTTTTCTTTTACAGGAAATTTTAAACACTTTAATTCTTGTACAGGTCAGGGATCGTTCATATATTACGTAACACATTTTTATTTTGTTTCAATAAAGACGAGAATAAAATTGCCGTCAAATTGAAAAGGACACAACGATATAAACAAACGAAAAACGTGTTACGTAATATATGAACGATCCCTTATTGGGACTTGGGATGAACTGGAAAGAAGCAACTTTCAAAAAACTAATTCTTTCCCACTTTTTTCACCATTTCTCAAAAATATTGAAGGGCTTCAGTTCTCGTAAGACATTCAGCACCTGCAGCACTTTTTGCGTGCTAAACTGAATGGTTTGAGCCAATGAAATTTCACTTTCAACTTATTTCCATGAAGATATGTTGATAAACCTCTTTACAAAAATCAAAAATAGAGTTTTCTGAAAAAAAGTTCACACGATTTCTTTCTTTTTGGACTCAGATTGATAATGGGGCATCCCAGAAGTATAATCAGAAAAAACGGGCATATGCAAGCCCTTTTGGGTCAAGGTCAGTCGAAACCCAACACGGAATAATTGAGTGATTTTAATTTAACATTATATTCATATTTTATTACCACTACCTAAGTATTTTGTAAATAATGTTCTACGTATGTAAAATTTATTTCAAAACTGCATCGTTTTACAAAAATTAATAAAATAAAGTATATTAAGAAAACTTATTTTTCAGGAAGGGTCCAAATTTCTCGTGAATTAACTAAATTCACTCATCGTTCAATTATCTCTATAACCAATTTACAAAAAACAGATGGAGGAGAATATACCTGCTTAGGAAAATCTAAAGATGATCACGAAGAAAGTAGTTACTACAACTTAGAATTAGCCGGTGAGTATGAAATGTGCGTTACTATTTAATAGTTCGTTACAGATTTATCAAATATTGAATGTTTTTAGATCCAATAGCTGCCAGTATCACAGGAAATAATTTGAACGGAAGTACGGCCAATTTCGACTTAAATGTTATGGGTCACAAAACTATTATGCTGGCATGTAACGTGACTGGCATGCCTAAACCTACTATCACGTGGTATAAGGTAAATCTTTCAATAGTTAATTGCTTAAAGTATTTATGTCCTATTTTATAGATATTAAAGACTAATATTCATCTAATATCACATATTGTCTATCATAATATACAAGAGAACTTTAAATAATTCCAGGATGACAGAGAAATCGTAAAGAATGAGCAATACTTTTTCACCCGAAATCACCAACAACTTCACATAAAGTACCTTGAGCCCAATGACACTGGGAAGTATATGTGTCGAACTGAGAATCGTTTCGGGAAAGATGAAAAATTTATCATGTTCGAAGTTAAAGGTGAAAATATGATTTAAAATTGTGTCTGTTCTATGATTATTGGATTTTTTATATAATCATTATGTAAATGTTACTTAACTGTTATATAATTGCTACGCAATTGAAGGGTGGCCTCCGAAAGGGGATGAGCGCCAATTTGACCATTTTTTAGTAAAGACGAAAAACGTTCCTGAAAATCGAGTTTCCAATTCAGAAAAAAACTAACTTTAGAGATACGTCAGTACTAAACTAAGGCGTGAAATGTTTGATCGAAAAATATTTTTAGGTTCTGAGAAAATGGAAAAAGAAAATTATTTTCTGTCGCTTAAAGCATAAGTTTTCTCAATTTTGGACAGTGATTATAAATCCGATTTTCAATTTAAGAAATAAACAAAAATTTTATTTTTAGCTATGGAGTTTCTGAATTGATACAGGAAAGTTGTATTGGAAAATGTGATTGAGTTCCGAGAAAATGGAGGGAAATTTTTTTTTTCGTTCGAGGCGCATGTTTCTCCAATTTTAGACAGTGATTCAAATCCTTATTTTCAATTAAAATAGGCAAAATCCAAATAGATTTGTAGTTGCTGAGTTGCAAAAAATTTCAAAGAGTTCCAAAAAGTTGCTTTCACTTGCAAACACAACTACACAAAAAGTTGTTAAGTTGGGAAAAAAATTGAAAAATATTATTTAAAAAATAATTTTGTCACAATTTGTTTTGGAATCCATATGATTTTTTAAACTAATGCCATTTTCGCAAAAACGGTGTGTGTTCCCTTTTGAAACGCCACCCTTCAACTGTCATGTAACTGGTATACAATTGATTTATACATCTTTTGTCACAAGTACACAACCGTTATGTATTATATAGATTTTATATAATTCCAGAATATCTGTTATATTCTCGTATTTTACATAAGTTTTGTAGAACCGAGCTATAACAGGCACACAATTTCCTATATATTTTTCAAAACAGTTTCATAATACCAGCCCTGATGGTTTTCAGCTCCCTCAAAGTCAGGAAAGGAAATTTCTAAATATTGGATAATCGCAGTCGTAGTTTTATTAATTCTCTGTTGCATACTCACAATTTACTTCTGCATCAAAATGCGTCGTGAGAGGGTAAGCATTTTCCGTTGTTAACATAATGTATAAAGTTACATCATATTATTTTTCCTTGTTGTCTCAGTTGGAATATTTAAAAATTATTGTTTCGAAATTTTACAGATTTTTCGAAAACAGTTAACGGAATCTGGGTTACTGCATTTCGAGGAAGGTGCATTGGAATGTTTAAATCCAGAGCTGACACTCGATGACCAGGCGGAGTTACTCCCTTACGACAAAAAATGGGAATTCCCTCGGGAAAGACTTATACTTGGTAAGAATAAGTGTACATAACTGTGTCGGATAGTTCTGAAAATAAAAGCTAATTGGGCAGGAAGAGAGTGACGAGACACATTGACGAGAAACATGTACTTCATTAATTAGCGAGACTACGAATATCTGAACTTGAGTAGGAACTACACTAGAGCTCCCATATAAGCGCATCCGGTTTAAGAATTCCTAAAAGTACTGGCCCACGCAGTTTCTCAGCGGACAGGGAGTGTCAACAATGCGTCGCCACAAGTAGCGAAGCGATAAAAGCGGACAGTACGCGCAGTTGATAATTCCATCAGCTGCCAGCATATGCGTCAGTTCGTTTTCAGTGTTTGGCGAGTTCATACGGCCCTGACTGTTTACGTTTCGAGGGTAGCGGTTTAGGACCAAGGCCAGTGCGAAGCAACCCCCGAAACTGTTCTTATATCAGAGTTCTAGTGTATAGATAATGGACTCACAAGAGACACCTGAAATTGGCACAGAGCAGTCTTCGTGCGTCGAGACTAGTTGCCTACAGAGTACTGACTGGGCGTGTGCAACACACCACGTTATACTATGAATACGTGTGTGACTGTGAAACCTTAAGCTAAGACAGCATAGGTAAGAAACGAATCTCACTATTGACTAATAATGACACCAAACGTATATCATACCACAACACTCACAGGCCTGATATTATAAGTCTTATTCCGAACTTTCCGCCCACCTCATCGTACGAAGACGGCGAAACAGACGCAGCTGACAACTGACACAGTTGCACTATATAAATTGCCACCCGCCGTGTTGTAATTATGGTGGCATCATCCTGAAAACAGATTTGTTGCAAGTCAACAATGATAAGAGGTTGCTATTGGAGCCAGCCTGTAGTCTGGGGCTGGAATTTGACGTACATATCTACTGCTTCTTTTCTTAATCCTTCTAGAATGATGGAAGAATAGACATCTGCTCCTAGCAAGATGTCAGTTGGCCAGTCTCAGTCGTGAAATGGTCAGCCAGAACAAAGTCTCGTAGGTGAGGCCATTTAGAATTAAGGTAAGTGATGGCTGCTCGATAGGTCTCGTGGCTTGTCGAGCAATAAGAGGTTTAGTCTCCACGCTGATGTCGAATTGATACTTGACGTCCCGATAACTGATGTTCGTCCTAAGGAAGTGCCTCATATGCGCGCCTCCAGTAGGTCAGATTAACACACAGCCTTTTTGACGAGGAAGTTGTAGCTTCTTCGCCAAGGCGGCAGAGATGATGGAAATTTTTGAGCACGGATCAATCAACGCTCAAACCTGATGTTTTTGTCCAGCTCCGTCCAGTTCCGTCATGTGTGCGGTAAACGAAGCATTACCGTTGAAAGTGCAAGGCGTTGCTGTTGCATTATGCACTAAAGAAGATTGTTGTTGAAATGACCCATGAAGTATCGAGTGATGCTTCCCTGAAAACTCTTGGCACCGCATTGTCGATGGACGAACCGAGTCCTAATGTCGGCCTAAGCAATTTAAGCAAAGCTGCTTAGATTCGACGAGCTCCCGAATTTGAGCTAAAGTCTTCTTTTTGAATTCCAAGAAGTGTAGTCCTAAACAGAAGAAACAAACCTTGGGTTTGTCGGTGTTGGCATTATGAGACTTAAAACTTGGTCGTTTTCCTGACTTTGTTGATTGAGAATTAGTTGGGGGATCAGACGATGAAGCTACCTCGAGAGCTTCCCAAATCCTGATCCTGTCGTTGAGGAACATCTTGTGTTGGTCTTGTGAAGGTCGGTGGTGTCTTCGAACCTCCGATGCTAGTCTCCCAGTCTCGGCGTGATTTTGCGTCCAATTTTTTGACAGTGAAATGAACAAGAATATTATCTCATCAACTGGACGCTTTAATGCTTTCAAAGCCTCGATAGCATCACAGGTTCCTGAGGTGACCCTCGAATGTTCCGCAGCAGATTCTCGAGATGTTTTTGGAAGAGAGAGAAAAGTTGAGATGCAGGACGTAACAAGAACATGTATATTTTCATACCTCTCTTTCAGTATGTCCCAAGAACGATCAAAGTTTTCACCGGTCGTTGAAATGTTTTTTAGTGGAAGCTCGGCCTCACCTTCCAAACTCGTCTTCAGATAATAGAGTGTCTAAGCTCTTGTAATGTATTCCTGGTCGATGACGAGTGACTGGAAAAGATCTCTGAAGTTTTCCCAGCCAGTGTACTTACCAGAAAACTTCGGAAGATCTATTCGTGGAGTTGGAGGCTTGAATACAGTAGTTACTGACGAATTGGACGTTAGAGATGAAAGTGGCGTAGGTTGAACAGCTTCGAGCATAGTTATCATCTCGGTCTTCTGTTTGTGTAGGTTTCTGCTGAAGATTCACAGAAGTCGCCTGCGAAGTACGTAATGCTCTTGTGCTTTTCTGTTCGCAATTCAATGCAAGCAACAAGATTCGTTTGCATCTCGCTCCAGTAGCTTTCGATCATGTCTATTCGCGTTTGAATCGCAATTGCTGTCATCTTCTCTTCTTAATTCCTGGGATTTGTGACACTTCGACTGATGAGACATTCCAGTTCGGTTCGTATGGGAATTAAGGTCTTGGTTGAGGAAGTCATTTCTGAAAAGGTCTCATGAAAAAGGCAGAACAAGATTAGAGTTAGCGCGGTGCTATAGAATAAGCCCTGAGTACGAGCGTGAGAGATAAATCAAGCGCGTGTATCACAGCTGTGATGTTTGAGTGGAGCATTTAGACAAGACGTTGAGGGGAGCGGGGTGTAAGGTCCGCCAACTGGGCGAGAGAGCAAGTGAACTCGTAGATACGGGTTTTCGGTGTCACTGTGCCGTTCATGTACCGCACTAACTGAAGTTTGCAATGCAACGGACAACGGTTAATCGATTTTCACAGTCACAGTGCCCACTAAGTTTTCACTTATAAAATTTACAACACACTGATATCCTTATCACTTAGTTTTGCATCCTCACACACTGTAGCACCAAACACCGAAAGTCCAAAACGTGTAAATTGTCAAAACTGTTCGCGTCACGTTACTCTCAACCAAAGAGCATCCGGCTCGAAGGACCAAAAATGTTGCAACACGCTATGTTAGACTATAAATGTGTGTGTGCGTGTGAAACCTTAACCTAAGACAGTATAGGTAAGAAACAAATCACCTGATATCCACTGACCAATAATGATATCAAGCGTACATCATACCACAACAGGCGTGAGATTATATGTCGAATCACGAACAATAAGTAATCAGAGAAAAATGTTTTTATATTATTTATGTATGTAATTGGCATCCGTTTTAGAGCTATAGATACATTAGTATTATCTTTTGTTTCTCACACGATACATATGCGTTTTTTCACAGGAAAACAATTGGGATGTGGAGCTTTTGGGGTCGTTAGGAAGGCTAAAGCACGAGGTATATTGGATGATGAAGAAATGACGACTGTTGCAGTAAAAATGGTACGACGAACCACTGATCCTACATATATTAGAGCTTTGGCTAGTGAACTCAAAATTATGGTCCATCTTGGAAAACATCTGAATGTTGTCAATTTGCTCGGCGCTTGTACGAAAAATATTTCCAAATGTAAGTTATTTTGATTGTTATACTTTTTCATTAACAGTACTGAGTACCATCAATGTTACATTAATGTTTCATCAACGTTACATCATTGCTACATCAATCTTACATCAATTTTAGATTACTCTTATTTCAATTTTACGTCATTATGCTATACGTGAATGATACATTATTATAAAATTAATATTTCATAAACGCCATTCTCATTATGAAATATAACAATTGTATACAAGTTTTGATTTACGTACTCAGGTGAATTATTAGTTATTGTGGAATATTGTCATTACGGAAATTTGCACAATTATTTACTACGCCATAGAGGAGATTTCATTAATCAGATAGACCCGATTACTGGAAAACTAGACGTTAACATTGGTAGTGACATTCTAAGCAAAGCTATGAATTATGATAGCAAAGACCGGTAGGTATTTCATTTTAAAATAAACTTAATCTGATTTTTTTTTTATTTCATTACGTCTTATTTTTCGAGTGAAATTTATAAATAGATATTGAAATTTCAAAGTCTGCTGCTCAAATATTAAATGAATTTTACATATTTCTAACCCTAATCTTAAATGAACATTATATTTGTTACTTTATGAACATTGAATTTCTGTCACATTTATGCGAAATCTGTGTTACATGTATGTGATATCTGCGCCACATTTGTGTACCATATATGTTATCTATGTTACATTTATGTTACACCTATTTACAGTGTTACGACATTTTTAAATTCTTGGCTAAAAATTGAACGTTTAAATAGTCTTATCTCTGATCACATGCGAAAATTCTTGAAAATAACACTCTAGGTGCAAACTTATGTGGCTATTATTAATCACCTGTCTTTTCTTACTTCATAGGATAAAATATGCGGCATTGTCCTTCTCACGCAATCTTAGCCCTAATTCGGAAAATACTCTACCCGGTACCGAGTCCGTGATATATAGTCAGGACTCCCAGGGAGTTTCTATGGCAACTGGAGATTTCAGCATGAGCAATGATTCCTGCCAACCTGATTGGAGAACCAATTATCGAGGTGATTACAAAGATAAGAATTTAAGGCCCATCTGCACACAGGATTTGATTTCCTGGGCCTTCCAGGTGGCTCGCGGGATGGAATATCTTTCTAAACGGAAAGTAAGTAAGAGATGAATTAAACTTTTTTGCGAAAATGTTATATTAGTGTTACATAAATGCAACATTAGTGTTAGATAATTGTAACATTATTGATGATTAATTTTAAGGCGTAAAATTTAATTAATTGTCTTTAATATTAGGTTTTGCATGGAGACCTTGCAGCGAGGAATATATTACTGGCAGAAAACAATGTTGTTAAAATTTGCGATTTTGGTTTAGCAAAAACAATGTACAAAGACAGCAATTATAAAAAGAAAGGCGATGCGCTTTTGCCAATTAAATGGATGGCGATTGAGTCGATTCGAGACAGGGTATTTTCCACTCAATCAGATGTCTGGTCTTTTGGTATAGTATTATGGGAATTTTTCACACTGGCACAGACTCCTTATCATGGTATTGATGCTGAGACACAATACCACAAATTAATCGAAGGATACAGAATGGAAATGCCCGATTATGCCACAAAAGATATGTAAGTGACATTATCATACCACAATTCTCAATAAATATCTACATTAAATCAGTTTTACGTGACAGTAACATAAAGTTTTAATAATTTTAATAAAATAATTGTATTAAATACAGGAGTTAAGAGTGTTCCATTAATTTGATAAAGGAAAGATAAATGCCATATCAGAATTATGTAACTAATATATACCTATTGAATAACTAAATATTATATGTTACATAATTATTACATAAATCTCATGTGGCACGTTTTCATTTGAAACAGACTAATTGTTGCATAGCTTTGTCATAACAAAATACACATTTTCTTTAAATAATTTTACAGATATGACATAATGCTCAAATGTTGGAAAGCAAAGCCAACTTTAAGACCTTCATTTTCCTACCTTGTAGATAGCATCGGCGAGTTGTTAGAAGAAAGTGTGAAAATGGTAAGACAATTATTTCAACTATCTACTATAGGAGTTTTTACATTATGTGTATTCTTTGCATTTCAGTGGATTTTTTTCTACTTTAAAATGATTTCCCAGATAAAATTTCTCAAGCTTACACCGAAAAAAAATTACTTGTACCCGTATACAAGGAATCAACTATTTTGCCTAGTTAGGACGGTTGCAAATTTTGCAATCCTAGTTAGAATGACAAGGTTTATACTTAATGAATACAACAAGGAAAAAACGTTGCTTTAACTAACATATTTAGCTATTTTGCCAAGACAGAATAGGTTAAATAATCAGGAATACACTGTTGGCTTAACAGAAAAAGCATTGTTGACCCAGTGGACTGAGTTTCAAATTTCACTAATCCTAAAGTACATCATGTAAATATTTCATGTTATCCTGTATGAATATAATTGTTCCGAAACTCGAAAATTATCATCACAGTTTCTGTAAATATTTCTTTTCCTCAGACCTGAGTTACACTCGTAGAAAAAAAATCTTGCATCCAAGAGATTCCTCTCACGCACCACTTCACTCGAATATTATTTTAAATATTGACAAATGATGAACAGTCGAGATTCGGGAACAATTAAGCCATACAGCATCTCTTGGCGATACAACCAGATACAACTTAGAAAAAAAGAAGCGTGGCGCGATCGCGGTGCCTCTTCACGACGACAAACACACTAGATATTCATGATTATTAACCAGAGTTGCTATCCCAGTGGGCACACAAGTCCTAAGGTTGTCCTACAGACGTCTTTTGGCGGATGTCTTGAGGACTTCCTGAGGATATTCTAAAGGAATGAAAAAATCCAAAGGATGTCTTAAAGACGTCAAGTCACAAGGCATAGATAGAGGTGTATTCTAAGGACGGCTTTAGGATGTCTTGGTGTCCACTGGGATGTTGATGAAACTAGGTTTCGTTTACTAGGTGTTCCTAGGCTGGTATAGTTGAATCAACTCTCCCATATACCCATAATTCTATTAGTAAGGAATCCTTGTCATTCCAGCTAGATTTAGCTTAATTAGAGCTTAATGTTGGTTTTGAAGAAAAAAAATTTTTCAGTGTACAATATAATTTTTTGTCATAGAGTTGAAAAGTGATCATGTCCTTCTCGTAAGGAGGAACATGCAATGAGTAAAATCCAAGATTTTTCAATGCTCTTGGAATACGTTAAACTTTTATTGATTCCGCGTCATTTTGCAAAATTTAACTGGTGTAATTCAACTTGTTTACGAAAATTGACGTGCAATTTGGCAACGTTACATGAGGACGCCAATTTGGTGGGAAACCAACTCTATTGAATAGTTTGAATGCCAACAGGGGTACTTACATGACAACACACAACAAATAAAATCAAATTGCTGTCTACTTCCGTTCAGTTGCCAAATCTAACTATGATTTTGTCAAGTTAGTGAAAAGTTCATTAATCATATTCAATTGAATTCATAGAAGTCAAAAGCTAAGTGGGTAAAGTTGAATTTTTCGCATCGAAACAAAAGAAGATACTTTAACGTTGACATGGTAACCATACTCAATGTGGTGGGTTTATCTTGCCACGTGAAGTTCATTTTTGTTGCAGGTGAAAATTACTCTAAAATCAGGGTAAAGATTACACTTTGTTTTTTTTCTGTGGCAGTTAGAAGCGCAATATATGTAGTATTATGGAATTCTCACGAAACAAGTAATCTTCTCAACTCTTTCGGATTTTATTAGAATCTATTTACAACCTTTTTCCCCTAGATATCATTATGATCTATAAGTTGTGCATATTCCTCCTTAAATTCGATTTGTAGATATATTTTCTACTTTAATTATATATGATAAAAAAATCTTGTATTCATCAGCACTACGTGGATTTAAACACACCCTATGTGGATATGAACACAGCGACTTTGGAAGGAAAAGATGATTACTTAACAATGATGACTGCTCCTGATCATTCAATACTTTCATCTCCAACTCATGAGTACGTCAACGCTCCAAGTTTGCCATCAGAAGGACCTGGAGATTCTGCCTACCTCAGTATGAGTCCTTCAGGCAATGATGATTTAATTTTCAGTCCTCGACATGATTTTAAACACACCCACTTCCAATTTCCTTCACCACCTGATCATAAATCGCTAAATGATTCCGACTCTGAAGACATGGAGTCTGATCCAATGCTAAGGGAAGAAGATGACCCCTACCTCAAACCTATCAACATCCATGCACAGAGAGCCAGATTTGTCAAAGAAAGACAATCCATGAAAGATAAGTCTGTAAAGAAACCTGATCATAATTTGGACTACAGCAATGCTCCTAAATTTCGATCTGTAGATGAAAAAGATGCTGACGCTGATGCTGATGTAGATAAATCAAATGGAAAATTCGTTTCTTCTATTATCAGGACGCAGGATAATTATGTCAATATGCCGAAGCAGAAGAGTGATTTGAGGAGGGATGTTCCTGATGGATTTAGTAATCCTAGTTATATATTTATGGACAAGAAGGATGATGAAACTAACGTTTGAAAACCTGTTTTTTTTTAAATTTACTAATTTGGATAGAATTGGTAAATCAAATGATTTTAGAAATGTATAAATTAAGAATGAAAATAGACAAAAGAAAAAGAAATGGCAGGCGAAGAAATGTAATATAAAAGTGAAAAGTACAAAAGAAATTGCAGAGAATAATTATATATGTAGGGGAAAATCGAGAATTAAAACAGAGAAATCCATAAGAGGAGTAAAATAAAGAACAATAGCATGATAACAAGGATTATTATAATATTGTATATAGAAGGAAAAAGAAGATTAAGAGGAACGAAGAAGGACAATCAAAATATTTTTAAAACAATGATAACAATAAAGGCAGGATTACGTAGAACAAAATGGATATTAACAAAAAAGAAAAATATAATAATGATGGACAACAACAAAAATAACAAATTATAAAAATCTAGGTGCCACTGATCAATAAATTCTCATTTCTTCTATTCATGCACGCAGCGATGAAAATTTAAATGAACGTGAAAAGAAACAGAATAGAGAAATAGTTTTAAGGGAAATTACTTAAAAAAAGGAACTAGTACAAAGTAAGTTTAACTTCAAACTTTTTTTTTAGAGAGAAGAAAAATTTCAAAACATGAGTCCAGGGTTGCTACAAACTCATCTAGGGTAATCAGTTTTTTCAACTATTACTCAATTTTCAATTATTATAGTTTTAGAAACTTGAAAGTGTGAACAATTTTTATTTCGATTCGCGAAAATTTTTCTTAGTTTCAATTGATTGCTTTAAATGTTTCACATAATTACAAATTTAAACTTAACCAATTTGCTTATTTTAAAGAACTTGCAGTCTTATTAAACTCAATGATTTCACAAATTCTAGACCTTGTTTCCATTCTAAAAAGTTCAGTTCTGCGTCAAGTTCATAAATTAAATACATGTTTAAAGTTTTAATAGTGCCTTATTTTTAACAAAACAAGAATAAGTCTTGTAAATGTAGATATTCAGTTTTGACTTTACACTAAGATTTGAAACTCTAATAATTTTATATGCTAGAAAGTTCTTAAAAAATCTGTTTCATTAAAATTAGCAGAATTCTAATTATAAAAATTGATTCGAAAATATTTCTTATTTTTATATTCAAGTTTTAAATATTTTCAATTAAAAATTTTTGATGAACTGATTTGAAATTCAAGTTTAGTGGGGTGGATAATACGTCTTTTTCAATTTAATAAAACGTTTTCTCAATAGAATTAAAAAATCTATTCATAATTTGAAAGAATGTCAGTTTTACGATGGGAAAGCTTGTAAAAGTTTCCATTTGGAAAATTTTCACATTAATTGATACACAAATTATGTTTCATTTCAAAATATTATTTCAATTTCAATGCAGAAAATATAGAAATTTTGAGGTTCACCAATTTGAAATTTTGAAATTTCAAGATTTAAAACATAAGAAAACTGGATATTGGATTGTGATTTAAGTTTGACATCTTTAAAATTCGAAATTAAATATTTTTTGTATTTTGATGTTATCCAAATTGAAAAAATTTAAAGTTGATTATCCATATTTGAATTTTAAATTATACTTATTTGAAATTTCAAAAAATTTTATACTTGATTAGAATTGATTTCATGTCATCCAGAAAAGGAATTTGAAAAATGCTTCATTTTGAAAATTTCCAAATTTAATAGAGTTTTTAATAAAAATTTTATTTGATGCTAATTTGAAAACTTTCCAGTTTCATTACTGACTTCAATTAAATTTACTAGGTTTCAGAAAATTGGAATTGAGGTACGTTAAGGTTGAAAATGTTGTATCTTAACCAATTGTATGTTACCAAAGAATGTATCTCAGTTATTTTTGAGTAATTTCCTTACGAGTAGTTACTCTTCAAAACTGAAGAAATCCATACAAAAATGCAATGAAAATAACAGCGAGAAGAAATACAGTTGGAGGTTTCTTTTTAAGCTCAGTCTCTCGCAGATAAGAGGAACCAGCATTTTCTAAAGTGCATCCATAACCAAGAGAGCGAACGTGCCATGAGAAATAATTTCTTCATATGTAAAAAAAAAATGTTGTCCAGATTCTCATCAAGGGACCAAATTCATTACTAACAGAGAGTGGCTGTGAGAGTTAGTGGACGAATGGAAGCATGTCTTTACATTTTTTTAACATCACATTATTATTCATTAGTTATATCAAGAAAAAGAATCTGATTCTTCATATACAAAATGTTAGACAATCAACTGATGATATTGAATCTCTGTAGTCAGTTGTCATAGGCCAAGTTCATCAGCTGATTATCAGTAAAACGATTTATTGTTAGATTATTTTATTGTGCATAGCAAGCTAATAAGCCTACTTAAAAAAAACGACACAAGCCAGTGATGTAGCATATATGTACTTAAACTGAGATTTAAAAAATTTTCAAATTCTCCCCGGAGTTTGTATTCAGTTTTCTCAAAAATTGTTTGGAGAACTTGAGGAGTTTGAAAACGAAAACTGCTTCTTTAAGAACTTATGAAAATCAAACGAGTTTTCTAAACTACCTGTTTTTTCAAAACAAATGCCTGTTACAAATTCACGAGAGTGTGTTAATCATTCACTCTATTTATTTCAACGAGTGCATTTTTATTTTTAGTTTTTAAGCTAATTAGATGAACTTTCATATCAAATTCATTTACAAGAATCGAATGTACTTAATACTCATCCTCGAGAGCTTAATGTGTGATTGAGAGCGTGTAGATATAATTGTATAATTATAATCATAATTATAATTTCGATAAAATAAAAGTCTTAATATAAACTCGCCTAGCTTGAGTTGAATATTTTAGCTTAATACAATGTAAAGTAGATTCTTATGCTAAGATTTTTAGTCTTTGTGAAAAATGTATTAGAAGTGCTGTACCTACAAAGATCGACTTTATTAGCTGTAAGTTTTGTACGTTATTAAAATTATATAGTTTAATTATGTAGTGAATGCTGTAAATAAAATAAAAATGTCAATATACGCCTTTTGAAACAAAGATAGAAACTTTTTAAACTTTGTTGAGTTTCTTTTAAATCCTTTGATACTTCATTAAATAGTGATTTTCTTTTTTGAAACTTATATTTTCTTCTAAACTTATAATACTTCGTTGATCCTTATCGAATATGGCACATCGCTTTTACTTGTATCATTGTGTACCAGACGACCTTTCCTTGCAATTATATCTTCAACAAAATCCTTTTTGAATTTTGTCCACCTGAAGGTAAAAAAAGGGCAGTCTTGAAGGATTGAAATAAATTTCTTATCATATAACGAGATGTATTAATAATATTAATATACAGAGAAATAATACCCATATAGGCACTCTATATTTAGTATTGAAGTAATAGAATGATAAAAGTTTTTATAATATAAAATAACATTGTATGAATTACCTTCTATTTCTAACGAATTTCTGAAATAATTCATTACCGACGGGATATTTTGAATCCATAAATAATCTAACACGTTCCCAAATGTTGGCACGATTTTTTTTCAAGAGCCAATAACGAGGAATCAACAAACAACGTACCTGCGACATTGAAACTATTCGTCTATTTCGCATTTGTTCACCTAAAAAATAAATATTTTTATGCCTAAATTTAACTTAAATGAATTAATCATTAATTTAGTGTTTTTCGTTATAACACTATTTTTATGGCGAGAACTGGAAATACTTCAAAAAAGAGACTGACTTGAAAATCGTTAAGAGAATATAAGAAACGTATGCTAGTAGGAATCAATAGACATGAACAGCTGCCAATTTTACATAATGAGTAGTGATTTTTAAATTTTTTATCTAATATTTTTTAATCCTCATATTTTTAAATTTTCTAAATTTTATTTGAAGCTGTCTATATTTCTGAATGTTTTCTAATACATATTTTTATGATACACATTTTAAACTGATTAAAGAAGTCTTTGGATATTTGCCAGAAGTAATTAGCTTTTTTTTAAATTTTTAAGCTTAAATTCTTTAACTCGAAATATTTAACAATGTTTCTCAAATTTTCTACTTGTTTACAGAAGTTTGTTCACTTTTATGTTATTTCTCCATTCTTTTTTGTTTTTTTTTTTCGTAATCCAAACGAGTAAATTTCCAAGAGTGTTTCCAAATATTGATTCCTGTTACCGACTTATCAAAAATTAAGGGGTTCGTGTCCGAGCTAAATTAAAAAATTTGATATCAAGCTGTGCAAATACTGACAACATTTCGTATTTTTTACATATTTTGAGCATAATTGCATGGACACGAACAATGTTTCAACAATCAAATTATTAAAATTATAATTTTCTCTAAAAATGATTCACAAACAAAAATAATACACACATCTATAATTTGTAAAACCACCTGCCTATCTTCTTTTTTGAATTTTTCAAAGATTGATTACCGAGCCTAAATTTGAAATTGTTCAATTTTTAATGTTTTAGTTGATAATTTTATACTGTACAATTTTAAATACAAATAATTAAAAATGTTTTTACTTTGAAATATTTAAATTTTAAAATTTTTAAAACCGGGAAAATTTGTCGCAAACCGGTGAATTGCTGATTTGGATTATCATATGTACTGAAGTTTAATATCACTTTTAAAAAATTGGATCATTTAAAAATGATTTAAATAAAATACTCAATTTAAAATATATTATTTAAAACTATATGCAGTCTGAAATTTTCATTATAATTATTATTATCAATATTATTTTGATAAACTGATAATTTTCTGTCTAATTTATGTGCTCACCTAAAGCAAAGCAAGCTCCTCTATAAAATATGCAAATTTGCATAAATATTGTCCGAACACCTGTGGGATATTGTTGTTGTGATATAGGGGAAGGCTTTTTCATAAGCATAGCTGCCACTTCAGTAATTTCGTGCCACTGAGTCACCTGAATGAAGACATTTTTTAAGTAAGCTTTATAAAGCTTTTACTTTCATCAATTTAATTATTTTAATAATTTTTTATCCTCACAACATCTTGAAGCGTTGCAGTAACGATGCTTATCCGTTCTGGATCGACGCTTGAACCTTGTTTTCTTTTAAATAATTCATCAGTATAATCAGCCGCTGATTTTTGTGTACCGAAATCTAAAATTTCCATGACGTCATCCTAAAAGGGACTTAATTTTTAATTGTTTAAAAATAAACTGTTGGATGCTCATCACCTATCAGAATTTTCTAAATATTTTTAATAAATTTTAATATCTATCTGGAAATTCTATTTTGATTGAAAGTTACATTTCATAAATATAACAATTTGTTTAAATTTTAGTATTTTAGGAAGACAAACTACATTATTTCAAGACCCACCGTCCATTCTTTATCAAAAGATGTTCTGTCTCCCTTGAAAGCTTCTTGTTTTCTTGCTGTCTTTCCAAATTTTTCTCGTGAAACTGAATCTCTCAACTTTGAAGTATACTCTTTATATCGAATTCCTTGTTTGGATTTTACTTCTTTAATGAGCATATGCTCAATTAATTTACATTCACCGGAGAGAATAAAGTAAGCGTAATTCACCATTCCTTTTCCATCACCAATAATAACCTATAATCATAACAATCCAATATGCAACTTTGCAAGTAGTATTTTTTATTTGAAGTATTTGAAATTTAAAAAGTTATTATATCTTTAATTTAATGAAGTAATTGAGAGCCGTACCTCATTGGGTTTATAATTTTTCACTTTACTAAGTATGCAACACTCTCTAATCATACTTTCATCCCAACCTTTGAAGTAGTTAAAATTTACCATCGCATCTCTGAGTATGTCCCATTCTTCCAAAAGAGTAGCTTTCAATATTTTGTCAAAATTCTCCTTTGTGATGTAAAGTAAATCAACGGGGGCTATTTTCAAAATTAATAAATTTCAGACGAAAATGTTTTCTCTAAATTCCAATCAATACATTATTATTAATATAATAAAAAAATAAACTTACTCTTACTAAAAATTGTCATTGATCTTGGTACTCTATGCATGAGTGCAACTTCTCCAAAAATGTCCCCCGGCTCCAACTTACCCACGTAAATTTCTGTCCCATCACCTAAAAATTACAATTGATTATTTCCTTTTCACTTCTTTTTAAAATCATGTAAGAAATATTCAAGTTTTTAGAAAATTGATTTGAAAATTACCAGTGACTTCATCGATTTCGATTTTTGATAAAGCAACTTCCCCTTTAGCTATAAAATAAAGGGCTTTGGGTTCATGCCCCTGTCGAATGATGACCCGCCCTTCAGACACGTACTGATATCTACACACATGTGCCACCAATTCTCTCAAATCTTCCTCATATTTTTTAAAAGCTCTTAGATTTTTTATGAGTTGCCAGATGTATGCTCTATTTTCTTTTGACCTTTCAGATGGAGCTATTAAAAGAACAGATCGATCCTTCGGATACATAAGTTTTGTTACTATTAATTCATTAATACTTAAAACTAAGTTTCATATGGTTAATATTAAATTAACTAGTTTGCCGAGTATAGGGACAATGTAGGAAACTTCATTACCTACTGTCGATAAGGAAGTTACTCTCGTCGACAATATGAAAATGGTCCTTTTTATAATAACACTTCTTAGTACTTTAATTTTCTGTTTTAGAAGCGCCATATAAACAATATCATTTTCATTGTTGTCAATAAACAATTTTGTACTGCCAACAATCGATGAGTAAATAATTTTTCTTGTTATAGTAAAAGAAATTTAACAAATAGAATCTTGGATTGATATGAAAAAAAACTAATAAAAGTAAAATTTTAATATACTAGTTGTACAACCTGCAATGTAAGTTCTTTTTTCTCTTGGGACTTCTTTCTTGATGTTTTTCTAAATTCAATTTCTATTTCGCCAGGCGACAAATCCGCGTTTATCCAATGTTTGTACTCCAAAACAAGTCGTACGGCAGCTCGAAAAAGATATTTTCCTCTCAATTTTCCGACCTTGTAAAAATGAATTATTAAAAATATAGTAATTACTAGAAATTAATAATAATACAAACTAGTTGAGGTAAATTATAAATTTTTATACTTAAATTAGAAAAATCTAGTCCTACCGGAATTAAAAAAGAACTGTTATTTAGAACACGAAAGTTTATCATTTTTCTGAACCTAAAAAATATTTGAAAGCATTTGACTAACCATAGAATGCCGTTCCTGTTTCCTTTTTACGTCACCCATGGCTTCCAATAAGGAACCTCTCCGACCCATTGTTACTTTTGAAGTTCACTACGAGTTAAATTTATTTTTAAAAATTAATTTCAGAGATACTAAAATTTCTTCTGATCAACTTTATTTTCTATAGATGTTAATAGAAGTTCAAGGTTCGGATTGTTTTGTCAATAACATGACTCTAGGTGCGCACGGCAAATTGATTTTGGCGGGAGAATACAACGTTTAGTATACTTTGTTCTTCTTAATGAAATTTAAATTTTTCTGTCTGAAACAATATGTGGAACACTAATCTTATGATATATTTGAAAAATAGTGTAATCATCTAGAAATGAAGTGTAAATATAATTATTAGTCTTATTTATCTAACTATACATATACAATTATTAATTGAGTAATAAAAAAAATTATTTTTCAATTTCATCTGCAAAGATTGAGATTTAAGTTATGAAATTATAAGATGAATTAATTTTATAGCGCTACAAAGTCTATATATGATAAATGTTTAGCCCCTTTTCTTTGATTGGATTATCTCTCTGGTAGTATCAGAGTGACAGTTGACACAGCAGCTTCATTTTTCAAGTGAATGTTTTAATAGAAAAAATGAAAGACCTAAGAATTATTTTTACTTCCTCGGTTCTCCTTTTGGGTACGTAAAGTTTCTCAAATTCACAAACTCTGTGCGTGTGATTTACCGGCATTATTCCAATTCGCAAAACTATTTTGAAGCTCAATTATTGAAGGACTTATATATATATATATATATATATATATATATATATAATTTAAAAAATTGATCAAACAACCACCGCAGGGTCCCCCTGGGAGCGACTGCCATCCATGAAAATGACACGGGCTCCCAGTAGAACTGCGGTAAATCACACCCATGGCCACACCTCACTGGCACGTATATATATATATATATATATCATTAGTTTAACGGTCTCTTTAAATTGATATTAATTGTTTCTTGCATCATTTTTGACGCGGATTAATTTTAATTTTACAATTGCTACAATTTTTAATAAGATTTTAATACAAGCCTCGTGCTTATTTGTCACGTAATTAGCAAACTTGACCTCTTTCACCTCTCAATTGGTTTTGTGCCTTAGATCACTAGCATTATCTGTAATTATGCAGAGAGGGTGATAATTACTCCTCGGGACTTGAATCGTATGGAAATGATAGAAATTAAAAATAATCTGACTACTTTCATTCAAGAAACGTCAACAATATTTTCAATTACAAAACCTCATTTAAAGCTTTCCTTTTTTTGTTTTGTTATTTCATTCATAAGAATTATAACAAACAAGCCCGCTACAGCACACCGGAAACATTGTATTGACTATACGCTCGGCTACATGCTCGGCATATACAGAATCTCACTTGCAAATATTAAAAAACTGTCGAGACCTCTACTTTAAAAGAGATTGTATCATTAGTTTTAATTTTAGACAGATACAATACTCGCGCTTCGCGCTCCATATTTTATATGCATTTACATAATTCTCTATTAAATTAGTAGGACCGGTCGGGCCTCGCCTCGCCGCTAAATAACAAGAGGCGAACCGGCCGGGAATACTTATTCTGAAAATTCGCGTTTCCTGTGGCTTATACACGCAGAAAACTTTCACGCTTTCTTACCCGCGATCTTTACATCGCAACATCTAAGTCTGTATTTAACATAAAAAATATTTGATAACGGTGAATGGAAGATACTTCCGAGGACGAGGCCTGGCGTTCGATTCCTGTGCCGGTACCAATGGAAATTTTTCTATGTATTTTAACCGGGACTTTGGTGATTTGGAATCCACCTTAAACTGTAGGTTCCTCCAAAAGGGGCTAGTGACTTCATCATGTGCCACACCCTTAAGGGCCTTCGAAATCATTGGGAAATCTTAAATGTAAAACTGAGTCCAAACGGAGAAGCCATTTTGTCTAGTTTTTCACATACATAATCTGAAGAGTAACAAGATTTTGCGGAACAGGCCGTTTTTTCGGGAAAAATTATATGTTTTATGTAATAATCGAAATAAAAAAAGCGCCTCAATTAGCGGCACCACGACGACACTGGTCGCAACGGTACTGGAATGTTCTACTATTTATCTAAAAGGGGACTAGTAAAAAGAGTTTCCTTGGTTTCATTACTTACCATGTGTCTTACTGGTTACGTCGAAGATAGTGGAACAAGATTTTGGCGAACCTAAGGACAAAACGATAATCACAGCCACGACTTGACTATGGGCAGAGGCTGATTTATTCATGATAGATTTACACCGAATCGACATAACTGTACAATTTTCGGCGAACTTAATGATAAAGTAATAGCTTATAGTAAAGGACAATGTACAAGCTCTATATAAATAAGCATATTCAATTATGTTTCACATAAAATTTATATAAAAAAATGTCTCTAGGCCGAATACATTTCACATGAGGCTGGAAGTGAGAAGACACGTCGTGTTTGTCCCATATGAGATAAAATTTTTTCACGAAGTTACGAGTTTTTGAGTTATTGACCAGGCTGAACCATGACTGTAACGAGGAGATTTTTTTCGTAATATAGAATTTTTCCATTCTTCGTGGAAACAATTCGCGGAAAGGTTCCACAAAAAGTACCACTTGCTCGTGTATGCGATATCTTGCATCATTTACCGGAAAAGTTCAAAAATGATATTTTCAGGAAAAAAAAATTCTCCTGGCCTCAAAAACTGTTTAGCCAAAATCCTTATACAGCAAGGACAAACTTTTTTCAAATATTGAAAAATATAAAAGGTAGGGTTTTACAGAAAATCTTCTTTATTCTCTTCTTCGTATTTCGAATACCTGAAAATAACATTTTCTAGAAAAGCCAACCTTTTTCATTTTTCTAATAGTTTTAACAAGCTTCTGCTTATATAAGGATGCGGGCCAAAACATTTTTGAAGTCGAAACAATAGCAGAGTTTCTCGCAAACGATGCAAGATATCGCAATTAAGCAGGTTGTGATTTTTGTTTTTCTATTTTGGCTTTTATATTACCATTTTTTGGTATCATTCGTTGTTTCTGAGAAAAAAAGGTCTCGATAGTTCGACTGTTGCAGATTGCAGTCTTAGTATGCAGGTAAGTGAAGTGGGGACCATGTTTTTCATAACTTTGAAATCGAAGCAAAATGTCCAATCCATGTTTAGTAGTCCATAGTGTGCTCACTACTCTACTGACATGACTTTTTTACTGACATGACTTTTTTTTTAAACGTTGTGCAGAATATACTAAACATGCATTGTTCAAAACAATGAAAAATTTGCAGAATTATAAGGTACTACCTGAAAAACATTGAGGCTTGTGAATCGCCTGCTATTTCGAGCCCAGATCTCTTGTGATAAAAAAAGACTATATTCCTTAATGAATGAGTCAGCCTCTGCCTGTGGGGACGGCGACTGACACTTGAGGCCGGTAGGAGCGCAAGTGAGCGTGGAGGCACATCAGACGGCGGTTATAACAGCGGTGTCGTCTGCTATTCGCATTTTATCAGTACCTGATACCGCAGTCGAAGAGTTTTCAGTTTAAAGCATTATTTTCGAAATGCCAGGTATGTGTGTGACATTGGGGTGTAAAAATGAAGGAGCATGTCGCTTTCCGAATGACAAAAATCTAAGGAAACTGCGGATAATGCCTTGTGCCGGTGCACAAGGCATGTCACCAATTTCGGTGCTGCCTTCTGCGCCGGTTCGACAAATCGCCGACTCCATTATGCCAATGAGCTTACCAACACAAGAGAGAACCTAATGGAGGAAGAAAAAGGCATGACGCCAAAACCGAGATCCAAATGCTACACAGCAAACATGCAAATCGCTGGAATTTATCACTAAAGCACTAATAGACACAGGCGCAGAGATCACGTGTATCTCGGAGGAATTTCTCAACAACAACCGTGAGAGATTCATCCGCTGTCTAAGCCTACCACTACCAGGTATGACAGTAGCAGGTCCCATGGGGGGCAAGTCAGTCCGTCTCAAACGTCGAATCTATGCTGACGTACAGCTTCCTGGCACGTTACAACAACTAGTATTTTTAGTCATACCTCGATTATCACGTACTTGTTTTATCGGCATTGACGTGCAGTATGACCATCGAGCGAACATTGATCTTGACACTAAAATTCTAACTTTCCCTTACCTGAATGGACAACCTGCAATTCGAATTATCCAGGACGGAAGTAAGAGAGATAAAAATAAACAGTACTATATGAGTGTCCTAGAATCATCTGTGAAAGAAACAATGAATGACAATAACCAATGTAAAGACGAAGAATGCACAGCTCAGAAAGAATTGCCAGTAAACATCACGAAGGAAAAACTTCATGAGAAAATTGATGAAGGCCAAGATCTCTGAGAAACTGAGCGAACGAGACTCGGAGAAATCTTGTGGAGGCTTCGAAAAGTATTTCGACGTGAACCTGGACTTCTGAGTAATTACTAACACGTGCTTAGAGTCAAGGAGGGACAACCGTTCATTGGACGAAGCTACCCTATCCCCATGGCACATAGGGAGAAGGAAGACGATGAAGTACAAAGAATGTTAAACAACGGGATTATACAAATATCCAACAATCCATATACGGGATATTTCTTTTATCTTGAGACATGGAAATATCTCAAGAAAGACGCATCTAACGAAAAAAATGTCTGTAATAAAAACTTTATATTTTCGAGGGGAAAAAGCGACTCCGCAAAAATTTACCCCACCCCTTGGGGGCGCAAGGAGGGGTAACTTTGAAATTTCAAATGGGAACCTATATTTTTTTTGCAGATTCAGATTCTTCATTAAAAAATACGTAAGTTTTATTGGAAAGAATTTGTTCCATTCACACCAGATGGCGATGCATTTACAGGTTGAAGTCGCGCAGGCACAGGCACAACCGAGGGTTGTTCGCCGGGGGTGAAATGTGGATGCCATTCCCGCATTCGAAATCTGCGACTTCAACCCGCAAATACATCGCCATCCGGCGAGAATCGAAGATAATTTTTCGAAAGAACTTACGTATTTTTTAATGAAGAATCTGAATCTGCAATAAAGAATATAGGTTCCAATTTGAAATTTTACAGTTTCCCCCCTCCTGCCCTCAGGGAGTAGTGGCGGGGGGTAAATTTTTTCGGGGTCGCTTTTTCTTCTCGAAAATGAAAAGTTTCTATCACAGACATTTTTTTCGTTAGATGCGTATTTCTTGAGATAATTCGATGTCTCAAGATAGAAGAAACACCTTGTATAAATCCTGTGGTACCTGTTGTAAAATAAGATGGAACGATTCGCCTATGCCTTGATGCCAGGAGATTAAACGACATTTCAATCGAGGATTAGGAGTGTCCTGAGACATTAGAGATGTTACTTCAAGAATGTCGTGGAATGAACATCATGTCAAACCTTGACATGTCTAGTAGTATCTGACAAGTGCCTCTACACCCCGACTCACGGCAGTACACGGCGTTCCAATACAAAGGGCGGAATTATGAGTTCCAAGTAGTTCCATTCGGTCTCAAAACCAGTACCGCTGCTCTTTTAAGGGGATTGGATCTTGCATTGCATGGCATGGGTGAACATATCACGTTCGTCGATGATACGTTGATCACCTTGGAAAACAGTGGACAACATCTGGAGCATTTAGATGAAATCTTGAAAAGACTCGAAGAAAATAACCTCACTTTAAATCTCAGTACATCACATTTTTTTAGAAAAGAAACTAAATTTCTTGAATTTATACTCACCATTGAAGGAATCAAACCAGATCCAGAAAAAATCAGCTCCATACTCAATTTCCCAGTACCTAAGAATGTAAGACAACTACGAGGTTTTCTGCGACTAATTAATTTTTATTCCAAGTTCAGCGACACGCATGCTGCTGAGACAGTGCCATTATTGAAATTAATCAAGAAAGGGGTATCTTGGAAATGGGACCATGAACCGCAGCAAAGTTTTGAGAAAGTTAAACAACCATTCGGGAATGCCATCATGCTTTACTTTCCAGACCCGCAAAAAAGTTTTCATCTTGAAACGGACGCGAGCAATTATGCGCATGAAGCCGTACTCCATGAATTAAATGACAAGAAGGAGAAAGAGATAATAACTTTGGCGAGTCGCACACTCAAAAGATCGGAGTTAATCTATTTTACAACGGAGAAGGAGCTCCTGGCCACAGTGTGGGCATTGCAAAAATTCCGCACCTATCTGCACGGTGCCGAAATTATTAATTTCACTGACAACTTGGCCCTAACCTCCCTGCGTACGTGTCAATTTGTCAACGCTCGACTCCCACGCTGTATTCTCGCCATGTAAGATTTCAACGTCAAAATCGAACACCTGCCCGGAAAATAGAATGTAATGGCGGATGTGCTAAGTCAACTACACGATGAAGAGCTGCAAAAAAAATCATGGAGAAACAAGAGTCGTGATTAATGCATTAAGCTACGAATGAAAGCAGGAAGTGGAGCAGCAGATTCGAAAAATTCCACAACAAGAAGATAAGAGGATACAACTCTCAAAAAAGGATGTGCAGAGAAACATCGATAAAAGGACACGATTAAAAATATTAAACGACACTCTATGTCACCACGATGGGCTTTCGTATCGAATATATGTACCATACGAACTCACAAGAACTTTGATATGGGAATGCCAAGTGTCGTATGGGAATCCTGGCGCAGGGAGGACCTACAAAATTTTACGAGAATCATTTTACTCTCCAAAAATGGCGAAAATTACGAGAAAACTAATTGCCACCTGTGACTCATGTCAATGGAATAAAATCCCGACACAGACTTCGCAGTCCTTGCAAGAACCCATACTATCACAAGGGCCATTGGAACTCGTATCCATAGATTTTCTTTGGGCCATTGATCAAAACGAAATATGGATTCGAACACCTGCTTGTGATGTTGACATATTCACAAAGTATATGCAATTATACCCTTAGAGAAAAGCCACAAGTGAAATGGCATTCAAAAAATTAGATGAATTTGCAGGAAGCATAGGAACTCCACAAAAAGTGTTGTCGGACAGAGGGATTTAAGTCACGAGTCACAAGTGGAGACAAGCAACGATTCTTAACGAATCATATCATGACACTACCGAAGTGACACCATATGAGGCTCTGTGGGGGAAAAAGCCCGAAAGATGGTGGAAAGATTTTCTGCCACCAACTTCACCACACCCATCAACCAATAAAAAAGAACAATTAATAATACTCAGAGAATGCATCAAGAGGAAAAGAGAGAAACTATTGGATTGGATCAATCGGATAAAAAGGGGCGTCACTTTCACAGCGGGTGAGTGGGTGCTCGCAAAGGCATGTAATGTGTCACAACTAGCAGCAGGGATAATGGCGGAGCTTCTGGCACTTTTCAAAGGGCCCTATATCATTGAAAAGCAAATAGCAGATAATGTACATATACTGAAGAATATCGAAAATGACAGAGTGCGAGGTCAGTACCACGCAAAAGATCCCCGTAAATACCTGCGAAAGGAAAGATGCAGCCATGGCAGGGGAGATCCTAAGAGAATTAACTATCAATTCTATACAGCTACTTACAATAGAAGAAAAAGAAGTCCCTGCATAATCCCCAACTACAGACAGGAATGCCACGATGCCAGGCAGTGAAGCTGAGCTGTCATGGAAAGCAACACACATGGCCGAAGGAGGAGCAAAACCAACGCCAGGACTCTACGCCGTGCGACGCAGTCGACACGATGCGCTGGTCGAAGACATATTCAAAAACAAGAATCTTCGACCAGCCAAATGAAAGATGAGCACGGGAAAGGAAAATGCAGAGAAAGAGACTGGTGATGGACATGTAGTAAAAGGATACAGCACCACGAAGAGAAAGAACATCCTATCTGAGCTGAGGAAGTCTTCCTGAATGCTCAAAAGAAGAAGGCTCAGCAGGCAAGACAGCATCAGGTACAAGCAAGTGGAACGAGCATAGCCGGTGCGGAACGACCCTGAAGACCATACCCAGTTGAGACATTAGAGAACTGAGAAAGATATAAATTGTGGACACCGGCCCAGGACTGGACTTTATCACTATCATGGGCGTTCAAAAAAAATCGGTTTCGCAATCCTCAGCTGAAAAACAGAGAGGAAAACAGAGTAAGACAAGTTCAACTTAGCCTAATGAAGAAAGTTGAAACTGTCACGATTGAGTGGACAAATTAAAGAAAATTAAAGCCTACAATGAATCACTTTATGTAAAAACTCAATGGTGATCTTTTTAACTTGGGGGCAGTTGTAACCTGTGTGTTACAGGGGATAGCCTGTCAATAGGCAAAGCTACGCTCAACCCTGTAAATGCCCCTTACAAAGTTACATCATACAGGGTAATACATGGAGCGCAGACTCCACCATCTCCCACTAGTCCGAAGATCGCGAATAGTGAGAGGATAGAGCGCGGCGTGCCCATAAAACTCGTCCCGCGGTCTAAAAAGGGCAGTTGAGTTTCTTGCGGACGTACCGCAAAGATCACTGGAGAGTACCTTGGAAAAGGCTGGAGGGTTTATTCCTTTGTCCTATTTCATACAATCTCTCCATTAGAAGAGGCCTTTGAAAGGCCTCAGAAATTTCTTTCCAGTCCTTCCAACTTTCTCTTCAAATGATCATCGTGGTTCGACACAAGTACTGAACACTTTTGGATACTAGAGAGAATCTCAGGGCATTTTGAAAGAGAATTTATCAATTGCGCGAATTGTTTGATTCAAAAAATTGTATAATCTCTTATTGTTGATTAGACCTTCATATCATTCCATTGAAGAGCAGAGCAAGGTTTACTTTGTACCCTGGTCGGTGAAGTGGTATGCTATAAATTAAATCCGGTTGTTTTATGGACACAATTTTATAATCTCTTATTATTGATGAGTTTTTTAATATTATTTTATTGAAGAGCAGAGCAAGGTTTACCTTGTATCCTGGTCGATGAAGTGAGGTGCTATAAATTAAATGCTGACTGTTCGTTTTCAATCGCTTATGAGCAGAAAGGAGTCTACTCCTCACTCTGGTCAAAAAAGGGATTGACGCAAATCCTCAGAATAAGAGATTCCTTCCGTAGAAAGTTGAAATAAATATTTGGAATCCCGGTGAGAATGGGCCATTCCAAACTCGCACTCTGCTACCTGGGATGAATACCTCCACCACTGGCCCCCCTACCCCTTTCCAACATTTCATGAAACTTCATGATTTCTCACTGAGGTGGGGGTATACTTCTCAGGTAGTAGAGTGCGAGTTTGGATATGCCCGGTGAGAATATCCCGAAAAAAATCATTAATCGATCTTGAGGCTCTCTCTCTCTCTCTCTAGCGCTCTTTGCATCTCCCTTTTTGTTGCAAGCGACGGTTACGAAGGACCGGATGCACAAGTTGACCCTCGAAAGCTAGAGGAAAGCGTTTTTACGAAGGATGAGTTGTCTCCGAGTAGGTCTCTAGATTTACGGATTTATGGTTAGAGCGTAGGCTTTGCTGCTTGTAGGGATTGAATATAAGAACCCTCATTATTATAATAATTTGATGTTAACAGGATTAGAGACATTTCTGTAAAGAATTTTTCCAACTTGACATTGATCTGATTTATACTTCCTCCAGGAGATTCTCTACCTACAATTTTAAAGGACTCTGGCAAAAATTATCTAATTTTATCTCTGAGAAGAAATAATAGAAGACAAGAAAGAAGTTAACTTCGCCCTCCGGTCGATGCAATGATTTTCCTGATTTAACTGAGTCGATGTTTCTAGTAAAGAAAAAGTAAAGGAGAGGTTCTCTTAATATTAAATGTCATCGTGTAGTTAAATAAGATTTGTAAAAAAAAACAAAGAAAGAGATAGCTCGCATAAATACTCCTCTTAGGGAAGGGCATATTGTAATGTATAATTGAAAATAAAATAAGAAGAAAGCATAGAAAAAATATATTATATCAATTAGAAGAATGGGATTTTAAGGAGATCAAGCCCACCCCCATCGTAAGTATTTAAGTTTAAAGCTACAGATTAAATGAGAATAAAAAGACTGCCTTTGGCAGAAAGTAACCTAAACTTAGCGTAAAACGAGAAACCTCTGATCAGCGAAATAAGTTAGAAATTATGCGAAGTGTGTGCAGAGTATAGATTAGAAGCTTATGCGATTAATCAACCAGGAGGAGGAAAAATTGTTAGTAATTATCCATGGTAAAAAAATTTAAGGATTTGTATTTTATGCGTGCGAATAATAAGGAAAGTAGATCGTAATCGGTGAATGCTCCACTCGATACTGAATAAATTAATATTTTAATTCAAAATTTACTTCACTTGCATGCCAAATTAGTTTAGAAAATAGGGATTCACTTCTACAAAATAGCTAGTTCAGGCTTGGATTGGTCTAGCTTAATCATTTTATGACTCAAAAACTAAAACTTCAATACATTTTTGCCAAAGGAACTTTGGGTTCATTTTTTTTCTCAAGACAGCCATGTAAGTCCGGAAACTCAGTTCTGGGACACCCTGTACATATATTTGTTTGGTATAGGTGGAATTGAAAAACCCTGAAATTCCTAATGATCCTGAAAACCCTGATGGTCCTCAAAACCCCGAAGATCCTAAGGCTACCGAGCGAATTGATTTATTTGAATTCCTGTTTGTTACAAATGATTCAAACAACATAAATAAGCCAGTGTCGTAGTGCCGTCGTAGAGTGTAGACTGTCATCGAACTGCTGGGCTACAGAAAACGCAAACACATGCACTTCCACCCGCATTCAACTCTGGTCAGGCTGACCACAAAAGGGCTGTCAACACCGACTTCACTTCTATTGAGCTTGAATCCATTTCTTTTGAAGTACGTGCCGGCTCAAAGAATCCACATGAGACTGGTTGCAAACTTGAAACCACGAAAATGATTGAAGGCCCGGCACCGATAATAACAACATCGAACGTCCATCTTGCCTACTAATCACTGGAGGCAGGCCAGACCTACCTTAACGATCACAGCACTAAACTTGGAGTGGATGAGGGCAGCACCTCCTTGACAAGGTTTGTCGCGTGTTGGCCATTGACACGGAAGGATAGGTGCCGTGCCGCTTAACGTCTCTTCTAGATGGAAGAGTCCATTTTGTCTGGCGTCAGGGTCCGAGTGTCGAGAATAAAATTGAGGTAGGCGTCAGTAACGCATTTTTCATCCTCCAGGTTTAGTTTTTTTTTGTGTGTGTCGCTATTGATTTCTGCGCTAAGAGTGATTTGAGTCTTGATTTCGAAATGTCATTCTGTTTTTTTTACTTTCGTGTTGTTCTTGATTCTCTTCTAGGAGAACGAGTTCGAGATGAGTTTCTCTTTTCAGTCCACATTGCATTCAGGCCTTTGGCCATTTAAGATGTTAGATGGAGCAGCAACTAACCGAAAATTCTGTTCGATTTTTGGAGTCAGCGCGGCGAGCTGGATAATGTGCAGTATTGGTTTGTACATCATACTGTTAAAGAGCGTCGCATTTACTTTTTTGCTGACATCGTACACGTTATTAAAAATATCCGGAATCAGTTGCATGATAAGACTACCTTGCGGGTATACATTTAAATACAAAATTCTTATTGAATTCTACTAATATTTCAATATTATGTATTTAATATATGCGTCAATATTCACAGGTTAATCCAAACGAGCCAGAAATTGATTGGGAATATTTTCCCAAATTGTTCAACGTGGACTAAAACTACGGCACAGGAAAATGTTGTCCAGACCTAACTGAAGATCACCTTGATCCCAATAATTTGCTGAAAATGCGAGTGATCCTGGCGGTACAGGTAATTATTTAGTTAATGGTAAAAGTCAATAGTTTATTTCATTACTCTATTACTAATGAAATATTGTATTTCAGATTCTCAGCGGAAAAATGGTCAAAGGTCTTTTAACATGACTTAGAATTTATTCGGAACTTTTCAAAGGCTGTGAGACAACGTCTGAGGTCTGTTAGAAAATAAATAATCTGTTCGATATCCTGAACAAAACTGACCCTGAAGCAGGTCCTCAACTTGATTCGAAGGATTATGAGGTACGAATTAACTTATTTATCATTGAACAAAAAAAGAATCAATTGATATATTATTACTCTTTTGAGGCTTTACTTGAATTTCTACCTTGGATTGACGATTGAGAACGAAGAGTTTAGAACAAAGAACTGGATCGAAATGATTGTTCGATCGAAAATAGTACAACTAGACTAAGGGTTACAATCCATTCGACCACAGAGTTATCAAAATATCTGTTGGTGAAGCAAGGATTTCAGTACGTTCTGACGGGGCGCATAAATCAAGATCCACTCGAGGTACAGAGGTGTTGATTATCGTTTTCTAGTAATCTAAAGATAATCAATTTACTAACAAATCTGGCATTTTTTCAGTACTGCTCGACGAAGGGTAGAAACTTCGGCTTATTAGTGTATAGTTCTAAAAGATCCATAATCATGTAAGGGTGTCCGCATGAGAAGGGCCCTTATGGCCGGTGTGAAGCTACGTACAACGCTACCTACAACGCTCCATGCGAATCTTTCATTGTTTGTAACAGTTCTGAAAGTCTTCTTCAGTCAGCTCCTTCAGGACGCGTGCCGCTTTCTCTTTCACAGCTTCAGCGGACTCAAATCTTGTTCCTCTAATGCATATTTCACCTTAGGAAACAAATAGAAGTCGTACGGCGCAAGATCGGGCGAGTGAGGCGGATAGCCTAAGACTGGGATGCTGTACTCGGCTAGAAACCTCTTGACAGACAATGCGGAATTAGCCGGCGCATTGTCTGGGTGGAGAAGCCATAACTTGTCCTTCCACAATTCGGGTCGTTTTTTCCTTATTCTTTCGCAGAGTTCAGCAAGAACGTGAAGGTAATAATGTTGATTAATTGTTTGACCTTCAGGAACCCAGTGAAGGTACACTATCCCATGAATATAAAAAAAAAAACAATCAACATCGCTTTGAATTTTGATTTTCTCATTCGAGCTTTTTTGGCTCTTGGTGAAGTTGGGCTCTTCCAGTGTATGGATTGGCGTTTCGTTTCAGGACCATAAGTGAAAATCCACGATTCGTCACATGTTATTACCCTTTCCAATAAGTTTGAGTCATTTTTAATGACATTCAAAGTGTCAGGACAAACATTTTTGCGAGCTTCTTGTTGTTCGAACGAGAGAATTTTAGGCACCATTTTGGCACATACTTTTTGCATGTTAAAATTGTTCTGTAAAATTTACCGTACGCATTTTCTGTCAATTCCTACAAGTTCATCATTCGCACGAATACTTAAGCGACGGTCAGATCGAACCAGATAACCGATTTTTTCGATATTGTTTTCCGTTTTTGGCGTGGAAGGGCGACCCGGGCGTGAATCATCTTCAACGTCTTCCGGACCATCTTAAAAACATTTAAACCACTCAAAAATACGTGCAAGCGATAAAGATTCATTGCCATACACTTTTTTTAACAAATTATAAGTTTCATTAGCGGTTTTTCCAAGTTTCATGTGAAATTTCACAACCATTCTTTGCTCTATTGTTACACTTAACATTTTTCCGGCGAAACAAAAAAAAATTCTAATGCGAACGAAGGCTACGGCTATACAGATTCGCTTACAGAAGCAAGAGGTACTGCATTCGAAAGAGAAGGCATCAGGCTAAACAGCTGTCGGTCGCTAATGTTTGACGCATGCGTACTTCTCCTGTAGCAGCGTCAGGCTCATTATGTGATAGCCACACCTCGTATAGGTTCATATAGCCAGATGAATTCCCGGCCATAAAGCCAAAGACGAATCCATCAGGCTGAAAAACGAGTCGCCGGGGCATTTTTGAAGCGGGACCTTCGAGAAAAATGCATCTAAAGTTATCGAGTGCCATAAGCATATGTGTTATACTTTTTCTTCGAACATAAAATGAAGGTTTGCAGTACAGAACAAGATAACAAAATTTTTTATCGAAAATGGGTTTACTGCATGAGAAATTCTCAAAATATCAGATACACATTGTGGTAACAGGATTTCTTCAAAATATCATTTTTTGATACAATAATGAAAAAAATCATAAAAATATTAGTCACAATTTCAACTTATCAATGATTTCTTTTAGCTTTTTAGCATTAATATTTCTTGAAATTATTATCTTTTAATGAAAAAAGTATCTGTTTACTTATTATTATTTCTTTCTGATTTTTAGCGAAAAATGTCTGTCATACTGTGATATCGCGATCTTCAATTTCGATTTTCTCGGAACAGAATCATTTTTTTTATCAAACGTTTTTTAAAACCCGTGAAATTTCAATCTCAAAATTCTCATTCCTAATTTAAGTTAATGTCACTTTGAGATTGTTAACTTCACATCCATTTCCTCCAACCTGGATAACTTTTTTTGATCAAACTTTCTTGGTCTGAATTCAGCTACACTTTAGCTCGGGAGCGGATTTGTTTTATCTTTAAATAGTGATTTTGATTTTGCAAAAAGTTTGTCTTGCTCTTCCAAAAAACTCTCATTTTGCTGGTTATCTAGTTCTGTTTTGCTACCCTTCAAATATAGCCTCTTTCGGTTGCTTTCGCGACTTGAGTATAGAGCTAACAGATTCAATATAGTACCTATTTTCATCCCCCACTAAAATCCTATAACAATAATTTTGAACCTGACTTAGGAAAACGCGTTTATCTCCTAAACTAGAATTGATCATAGATCCATTTTCATGCGCACGCCCACATACACAGTTCTTAGGCCTTCTTTCACAGTTCTTTAATTCAAAAAACATGCAAGATTTTTAAAATCCTTGTGTTTTTAATTATTTTCCGATAAAAGATTAAATCATCGACAAGACAAGCTGGGTGAATCAACGATTATTGAACGTTTTGTTGCTGCTCTGCTATTCTTCGGCAAAGTTTCAAACCGTCGATGAGTTGTGGGATTCAAAGGATATTGGATTCTTTTTCTTTCTCCGCTACTCTTCGACAAAAGGTTGGACCAACGACGAGTCGTGTGATTGAATCGGTAATCAAATCTTTTTGATATTCTTCGAAGAAAGATTGAACCATCGACGAGCTGTATGATTGAACGAGTACCAAAATCTGTTTAACTACGTAATTCTTGAAAATTAAAAAAAAATAAAACAAGAATCCGTAGATAAAATGTGAACAACACACTCTTAAATGTCTCCATTCGAATGTGTTTGTTTTTGTTTTCCCTGTCTTCTGTAAATTTGTGTTTTGTTCTGCTATTCTTTGACGAAAGATCCAATCATCGACAAGCTGTGTGCTTAATCGATTAGTGAAATCGTTTGTTACTTTAATGGATAATTGCAGTCTAATTTAAAGAGTGGAGGCAGCTTAAAACTGAACATAACCGAAACAAGTGCTACGTAACTTTGGTAACCGAATGAGAAGCTGTTTCAATGAATGATTATTCAATTTATTAAAAATAAAATCTTTGACGTCTGAATGTACTCATTACTTACAATAACTATTTTATAATTACTAATATTCTCTTCAGGCAACTTTGGGTTTGGGATCATCTACTCAAAAATTGTTACTTCATATTTTAATAAAAATATAGATCTATTTCTTTTCAAAATTAGCTTTAGGCAAATTTTAAACTTTATGCAAATCTTTATATCAAATTTTGTCCTTTACCTTTAGCGGTTCTTCGGAACCATGAGATCCGCGGGTGGTACAAATGATCATCGCTGTACTCCCACCTTCCTCTAGCTATACAATATTCTCCTAGCGTATAGCATCCTAAAATCTTCTAAATAAGGGAATTGCAGCACAACATTCACGATAGATCCTCCTCAGCTTTTAATAACAATTTCCAAGATAAAAGAGCTGTATAAGTCAGATAAGAAAAGTGCTATGGACGAATTAAAGCAAAACTTGAAGTTTTTATTGAAGATGTGAATACGGTTTTCAACGATTTTGTCCGTGCTGTAGATCATGACTACAATTCCCAGGAAGTTGTTGATTGCCTGCTCTTTCATACAACAGAGTGTGCAGATTCGATCGCGAGCGAGTAAAGTGTTTAGTTTGCTTGAGTGCTTTGCTATCCACATCAAGCGTTGCAAGTGACACCTTGTTTTTCTTCTCTGACAGAATGCCATGAAGTTACGAAATTTTCGTTTCCCCATTCAAATAACTTGTGAACACAAGCCGGAGGATGTACAATCTTATCGTAGAAATCGAGCATATTTTTCGAAAATATCGCACTCGTCGGGACTGTTTCGATTTCATCGTGAGAGAATTCTCGTCTGCCGAAATCAAGCTCCACTTCCTCTGCAAGGAACACGTTGAGGACGCAGAGGAAATATTCACACCCAGAAAAAGATTTGGTTGAATCAACAAAATTTTGGTTGATTCAAACCTAGAATATGGTTATTATATGGACAACAAAATATTTGGTTGACCTAAGAAAATTTTATGGTTAGTGAAATCTGCTTGATTATACTATATCTTTTGGCTGATTTAAGGAAATATTTTGGTTGGTCGAAGGAAATATTTTAGTTGATTCAAGTAAGTGTTTTTGTTGGCCTAAAAAATGATTTTGGTTGATTCAACCAAAACTTTTAGTGCATCTAATCATAAAGGACCCCGCACAATTTACATTGTCAAT
>JAUMHM010000071.1:10306415-10317430 GCA_032362435.1 Melikaiella ostensackeni | reverse complement strand
GAACGTCAATGACACTTCTACCAACACAACATAAAAAGAAGAGTTGAAATCGGCCGAACGAGAGCGCCACACGGTGACGAGTCCTAAAACTTTTTGATCAAGGTGGTATTGTCCATAAGGCATCTTCCTCAGAATACCATTTTTTATGAGCAACGAGGGTATCATTTCTCTTACCTGAATGTATTTATACCTTTTGGCAACCTTATTTGTTGATAAGTATCAGGTAAACATTTTAATTAGTTGTAATTATTAGTTTAAATTATCATTAGTTTTAATTATTTATATAACCAAAACGTGTGAAATGAAAGAAATAGATCATGGTGCCAAAATCCGATTTTGTGGGTTGATTTAGAATCAATCTGTCCAGATTATTCCATTTTTCAAAAGAGAAAAAGTTAATAATCTAAAATAATAACACATTTCTAATCATAATGTAGATGAATTGAAGCAACTTTTTCCGAATTTCATGATCTTTTAACAAGTCTCCTTTATTCTAAAACGCTATAAATTAACGAAATGTATTTTTTCATTTCAATTTTTAAAAATCGTTTCAAAAAACTTGTTAATAAGATTATGAATTCAATTTTTTTTCACATTTTTTAAATCAAAAGTTCCCCGAGGTTCCACCTCGTATCTAAAGTTTTATGGTCCTAAAAGTTCATTATGATGTTAACAGTCAGATTATGTGCCGCCTTTTGCCAACTTTGATATTTGACGAAGATATTAGCAAATGATGTTTAGCGCGCACATGCACGATGCAAGGATCGTGGCTTGCATCAGATGAACCGCACGGTTCCGTTGAAATGTCTTCAACCCAAAGATGCGAACACCAACAATATTTGCAATATTTATATTTACACCAAGTCTCACAACTACTTTATAATAAAAAATCAAATCTTTGACGGTGCCGTTTCTGAAAAGGTCCATGTTTAATTTCGAAAAATTGAAATTTCCAGTTTTTATCGAAAACGAAGAAAGATATGAAAAAAAGTTAATCATGCAAAATTATTCCTTAGAGAAATTGTAACAAAAGCACTCTCTTAATAATTTTTAACCTCATTTCGTTTTTTGAAAAACTCAATTTTTCGATTTCATTATAAATTTTTTCTTTATAAAATTCGTTCTTTTCTTTTTTCTTGTGCTCGATATAATTATTTTAAGTAGATAATCTAGGAATATACTCATATCCATATGTTTTTTAACACTGAAAACTTTTTATCATAAACCGATAACATTTAAAAAATAAAAAAAATATCTTCATACAATTCGAATAATAATATTTATCGGTTCTCATTTTTTCTCAGGTATGAAACAGTGAAAAAAATTGTTTGCCCCTTAAAATCGAAAAATCAAGCTTTTCAAAAAATGAAGTGAGATTAAAAATTATTCAGGGGGTCTTTTTGTTGGAATTTTTCCAAAAAAGAATTTTTTATTCTTAAATTTCTTCCATATCTCACTTCGATTTCGAGAAAAAGTGAAAATTTCGATTTTTTGAAATTGAAAATGATTTTTTCAAATACGGCTCCGGCGAAGATTTTGTTCTCTATCAGAAAATAGTTTTAATGTATCTCAGATACAAATTTAAAAAAAAAATATTTTTGGTGTTCGCACCTTTGGGTTGAAGTCATTTCAACGGAACCATGACCGAGCTCACTCGCCTTCCATTCGTATGTCAGAATTTAGTACCGAAAACGCATTATGTAAAAGTTATAGCATTTATGGATAATAACTTTGTTCATTTTATTTCATATTTTGAATATATTTATTGAACATAAATAATAAATCTCCAATTGACCGACGAAGAAGAGTTTGACGAGCACGCAGATTACACTAGTTTATGCGAAAAATGTACCAGGAGAAAAAAGGGTTTTTCAGACTAATTGTGGGTCGCTAAAAAAGAAAATGACTTTCATTTATTTTTCCAAAGAAGTGTTTTCGAGATATTTGCAAAAAAAACGTGGTTTTTGACTCTTTTTTCAGTTACTGGCATAAATCTTGATAACGGTTGATTCAATTATCCTAGAATCTAGAATCCTAGAGAGTCCTAGAATTTTTTAACTGATAACTTTTAACGTCTAATGATGAGTCAGCGTTCTCAAAAACTCCCATTCACCAAGTTTGAGGTTTTTTGACGCCAAAATCGGAAATAGCGACCTCAAAAACCCCCTTTTACCAAGTTTTGGTTGGATCTGTAAAAATTTGGAAATTTAGGCCGCCATATTGGATCCGACATTTTGAATTTGTAACTTTTGACATCAAAGTCGGAATTAACGACCTCAAAAATCCCCTTTACCAAGTATTGGTTGAATCTGTAAAAATTTGGGAATTTTGGCCGCCGTATTGGATCCAACATTTTGAATTTGTAACTTTCGACACCAAAGTCGGAATTAACGACTTCAAAAGCCCCCTTGTATCAAGTTTGAGACAAAACTCTCAAAAAAAATTAATTTTGACTGCCATATTGGATCTGCCATTTAGAATTTGTAACTTTAGACGTCAAAATTGAAGTCAGTGACCTCGAAAACCCTGTTATACGAAACTTCATACAATTTCGACAAAATATTGAATTATTTTAAAATCACTTTCAATATTTACAATCCGTTGAAATTCTGTGAAATTCCACGAAATCTGATATTTCCTGAAATCCTGGAAAATTTATTCAAATACATTGAGAGCTCTTAAAATCCCTCAAGAACTTAAAAAAATTTCAAGAGCTCTTTTTAAGAAATTTTTTAACGGTGTTGGAAATTTCTTAGGACCGAATTCAAAAATTGACAAAATGGCGGCGTTCTTCTGAATAGTAAATTGTGATATAAGTGCGGAAAGCAGGCAGTATGAAGTTTGTTGTACGAGCTAGAAGCAAATCAAATGGGAGTTGTAGGCGAGTCGAAGGCGAGTTGGAAGGGAGCCGTAGATGAACCGAAGACGAGCCGAAAATGACCTGAAGATGAGCAGATGGCAAGTACTATAAACTTTACAAAAATTAACAACTGCGTACTTTCAGCACCTGTTGCACACGATATTTTTCTTAACAAATGCAGGGGATTTTCGATTTGAGAAACAATATAAGCAAGTTTTCCGGAAAGTTTGGAAATTTATGGTAAAATTATCAAAAATTACCAAGAATTTCCAGAAATTTTTTAAATTTTGGAATACAATAAACTACGAGAAATCTTGAAAATTCAAATTACCCAAAGCTCTTCAGAAGAAATACAAGAATTTCCAAAATTTCTGGGAGTTTGTGGAAATTTTATAAATTACCGGAAATTTCCCGAAATTTTAGGTATACAAAAATTTCCAAAAATTTTCCAAGTTCTCGGAAATTTTCGTTAATTTATGGTAATTCATATGTAATTTAAAGTAACTTATAACTTCGAGTTGGTCCAATCACTATTCACTACTCACAATCAGTCTGTCAAGTGTCTACACATAATGAAGTGAAGTTATGATACCGGCACTTCTGGAAAGGCTGGAAAGTGATTTTGAATCGAAATGCGCAAGCGCAACAGCTAGAAAAAGTGCTCTTGCTCAAAGTGCGCAAGCGCAGCAGTTATAAAAAGTAATCTTGCTTAAAGAGCGCAAGCGCAGCATCTAGATAAAATCTTTTTATAACTACTTTTCACTACAGTATCGGAATCGGTCATTCCCCGCACGCTATAAATGCCTCGAAAATCGAACATTCCGTGCATACGTTGCAAAAAATATTTAAAATCAAATTACTAAAAAACCGCACCGTTTTTTTTTTCTTGATTTTTTTCTAGATTCGTGCTAATGTAATGAGTATATTCCATGATAGAATGACGTGTGTCCGTACCATGGATATGGATATGGAGAGTATCCATTATTTCAAAAGTACCGACTCCAAAGAAAAAAGTCTGATGTAAAAGTTGTTGAAAAAAGAATTAAGTTTCAAATAATCTTATACGTATTTTCGCGAAAATCTGAAAAATAATGCGAGACAGAAAAATGTGTCAGGAGACATTTTTCTATAACGTTTTTATAGAAATAATTTTGTACATTTGACTTCTTTCGCATCATGTGTCATTTTAGCAAAAAAATGTGAATTGCCGTGTTTCAGACGAAAAGAAATATCTCTTCTCTCCAAGGCACGGTCACAGTGCAGACTGCAAATATCATGGAATATCCGCGTTTTCAATTTTTAAAATTCAGATACTCATAACTTTGTCAACAAATTTTTTTCGTCAAATCGGCAAGATACGTGTCGTTGCATTCCCTTTGAAAAATAACATATTTAAGTGGCAAATGATTCTGTGGCTTGAGTATGGACAGTCTGCCCGATCTGAAATAAATTTGGTCTTGGAATCTTTTAAAATACACTAAAATATTTAAAATCTTTGAAAATACCCTGAAATATTTGAAAGTCTCTTCAAATCTCTTCAAAATTCTAAAATTCTTTGAAATCCCTCAATTTTTGTAAATAAATTCTTTAAAATCGATTGAAATATGATAAAATCTCTTAAAAACCTTTGAAAGCTTTGAACATTTCTCAAAATAGTTAAAAGGCCTTGAAATCCCGTGAAATTACATGAAATCTGATAATATTCCTTGAAATCACTTGAAATATTGAGGTCCCATGAAATCTTTTGAGATCCTGGCAAATTCATTAAAATACCATATCGATGTGCCTTTAAAATCCCTCAAAATTATTTAAATTCTCGGAAATTTTATAAAATTTTTTGGAATTCATTAAAATTTGTTGAAAATCTTTTGAGATATTTGGAAACCTTAGAAATGTTCTGAAATTCCTTGGAATCTTTTGAAATATCATGAAATCTTATGAATCCTATGAAATTCTTCCAAATCTTCCGAAATTCAAGAAAATTTCCAAAAACCGGATAGAATTTTTGAAATCCTGTGAAATCCCCTGCATTATTTGGAAATCTCTTCAAATCATTAGAATTTTAAGAAAACCCTTAACTCTTGAGAAATTCTTTGAAATGTATAGAAACATTACAATATGTTTGGACTTTTTATAGAAATCCCTTGAAATCCAATAAAAATCCTTTGAATTCTCTGACATTCTTTGAAGTACCTTGAAATCATTAAAAAATATCTCAAAACCTTTTAAATCATTCAGAATCCTTCAAAATCATTAGAGATTTAGGAAATTGTTTGCAGTACCCTAACAAATTTAAATCTCTCAAGACTCCTTGAAATCTTTGGAATAATACTAAATCCCTCAATTAATTCTTGTGAAATTCCTTGAACTGCCTTAAAATATTTTAAAATTTCCTCAAACGCTTCCAAACTTTGAACGATCCTTAAAATAATTAAAATCCCTTCAAATCCCGTGAAATTACATGAAATCTGATGATATTCCTTGAAATTCTTTCAATTATTGAAAGCCTTGGAAATTTGATGAGATTTCTTGAAATTCGTTGAAATTATTTGAAGATCCTTAGGAATATTTGAAAACCTTGAAAATCCCCTGAAATCCCGTGGAATCTTCCTAAAAATATCCTCAAATCTTAGAAATCATTCCAAATCTTGCGAAATACGAGGATATTCTTTAAAACCACATGGAATTTTTGGATTCATGTGAAGTCCCCTGTAATGCTTAAAAATCTCTTCAAATAATTGAAATTTTACGAAAATCCTTAATTCTTGTGCAAGTCCTTACAATGCCTAGAAAAATTACAACATGTTTAGAAATTTGTCATATCTATTGAAATCCTTTTAAAAAATTTGACATTCGCTGAAGTACCTTGGAATCATTATAAAATACCCTTAAATCTTTACATCCTATGAAATACTTCAAAGTCCTTGAGGAATTTAGGAAATTCTTTGCAATACCATAAAAATTGTAGTATCTTAAAAGCTCTTGGAATCTTTGGAATAATATTAAAACCCTTAATTATTTCTTGTAAAATTCTTTAACCTGCCTCAAAATATTTTTAAATTTCTCAAACCCTCGAAAATTCAATCAAGGAAATCGTCAATTCTAAAAGACAAAAACACAGGAGATTTTTTAATGAAGCTATTGTGGTGCAAAATCATTTCAAAATAAGTGCAGAAAGCGTTCTCTACCAGAAGAAGTATTTGAATTTTTTGAAGGCATGTTTTAACATCCCTCTATCATTCAAACAAGGAAATCAACATTTCCTGAAAAGAAAACCACAAGAGATTTTTTGATTAAACTTTTGGGGTCGGTAATCACTTTACAATAAACATGGTAAGCATTCCTCAACAGAAAAGGTTGTTCAATTTATTTTAAGGATCATTTTAAGGTTCTCTTAACAATTCAATCAATTCAATCAAAACAATCCTTAAGGGATGTTAAAACAACCCTAAAAATTAATTCAAACATTTTTCCTAGTTGGGGACGCTTCCTGCACTTATTCTGTAGTGATTTCTCACCCCAGTAGTTTGATAAAAAAATCTCTCGTTGTTTCGGTCTTTTGTGGATGTCCACTTCCTTGCTTGAATGTTTAATAAATGTTTAACCAGCCCTTCAAATGAAAATAAACACTTTCCCTGCTTGGCAATGTTTCTCACATTTATTGTGAAGTGATTTCCGACCCCAATAGTGTAATTAAAAAATATTTCGTGGCGTTGGTTTTAAGGCAATGTTAATTTCCTTGCTTGAATGTTTGAGGAATGTGAGAGCAACCCCCAAACTTCCCGTATACACAAAATCGTGAATCTATCAACTTTGGGTACAAAACTTTTGTTTCAGTGCGTCTGATCTACAAAATATGGACCTTCTAGCCAAATCTAGTAAAAAGTTTCTGAGAAGGATAACATTTCAATAATAGACGAATTCTTCTATTAAAATACATGTAGAAATTGGAAGTGAGGTAATTTTTCGAGTAAAAACTGTCCATTTTTCTCAACATTTTCTTTCGAATTATTGATCTAATCTGCTCTAATTTGGTGCGAGGTCCTTTGAATTTCGTGCCACAAAGTTGCAATTTCGTGTCGCTATCGCAGCGTTATCTTCCAAAGTTCAATTTCCGAATTTTGAGTACACTCTGTGAGTGCAAACTCAATTTTCATTGTGGCATCACAATTGTTTCCACCTCCATCTTTTTCAGTACATACTTTCTCACATTAAGTGCGTTGGAACCAGACCCTTACCTCAACATTGAATTGCCTCATTTTACTCCATAAATACTAGAATTACCTGTTTTTTAGAAACTTAGGCCCTACTCCTTTTTTACATTAAGTCTGTATTCTTTGTGAGAAATTGGCTAATTCCAATACTTTTTGTGTAAAACGATTTTTTTTAATACTCGGGTTGGAATAAAAAAAATCGTTTTACACAAAAAGTATTGAAATGAGCCAATTTTCTACTCCGAATGCAGACAATTGAAAACAGGAGCAATGCAATTTGGAGGTCAGGGCCTGGTTCCAACGCCCTTAAGCGTATTTTTTTTAGATAAAGTACGTTATATTTCTAGAAATGATTTGAAAATATCGAAAGAGAGGGAGAGAGGGCTGTGTAGAGAGAGGGGGAAGGGACTACATACCATACATTGATTTTGTACACTGAAAAACATAACGGAGAAAAATGCAAATTTCAGTAAGGGAATAAGACTGAATGTTAAAAGTTTAGCGCTTCATTTTCACGACGAAATTCTGGGACTGAGTTTCAAATTTGCCATATCTTTGCGTCATCTAGTTAATGCCAGTTTCCTAATTTTATTATAAAAGGGATTGTATGCTTAGTTTCAAATGTAAAATACGAGGGTCATCCCAAAAGTAAGTTTCCCTATTTTCTCATAGGAGAACTAAAAGAGGTACGAAGCTGCGGAAGGTATCAAGATTTTCATTTGGATCTAGTGGTAACACTGTAAAAATTTCAGGTCTCCAGGTGGCATTGTTCATAACCTATTCATTTGTGAACACGGCTACCTACCTTCAGCTCGGGTCCGATTGTGAAGTGCGTTCTGTGATCAAATTCCTGACGTGGAAAGGTGTAACCGTAGGTGAAATTCATCGAAAAATTATTGTTGCTTATGGTGAAAGTGTCATGAGTCTTCAAATGGTGTGGAAGTGGCGAAAATTCTTCTTAGAAGGACGTATTTCTGTCCACGATGAGCCCCGTAGCGGGCGCCCGTAGGGCTCAACTCACGAAGACGCAGTTCTGGCCGTGCGCAGCGTTTTGGATGATGATTGGCGCCGTACCCTTGACCAAATCATCAAATTGGTTCTTCGCAAGTTTGAATTGAGTCATTTTGCAGTTGGTCCAACTCTTCAAGATGAGCTGAACTTGACAAAGGTCTGTGCGAGGTGGATCCCAAGGCTTTTCTCTTTTGAACACAAAGCCGTTTGGATGCTGCAAAACGCTTCTTTAAGATGTTTGAGTGTGAAGCAGATAAAAATTCAAGGCCGAATCGTGACTAGGGATGAAACTTGGGTCCATCACAATACTCCAGAAACCAAAAGGCAGAGCATGGTCTGGAAAAGTCCCCAGAAAAGACCGTCAAAAAAAGCCAAAATTGAGACGTCAGCTGGGAAGATTTTTGAAACGATGTTTTGGGACAGCAAGGAAGTGCTATTGGTCGAATATCTGCCTGGAGGTGAAACAATAAATGTCGTCAGGTATTGTGATTTATTGGAAAAACTCAGAAAATGGATGAAACGGAAGCGACCTGGGCTTTTGACGGAAAAAGTGCTCCTTTTCCACGAAAACGCTAGGCCTCATTCCGCAAAATTCACCCAAGACCTGCTAACCAAATTCGATTGGGATGTTTTCCCTCACCCTTTTTACTCCCCATATCTCGCCCCGAGTGACTATCACTTATTCCCGGCGATGAAAACCTTCTTGGGTGGCAAACGGTTCTCTAATGATGAGGAAGTTAAGAGCGCCGTTGACGACTGGCCGCGCAATTTGGACCTGCAGCGGTATGCTATGTGTTTGAAGAAACTCTCATTCCGGAAAAGACTCGGTGACTTTGTTGAGAAATAGTTTAGATCCCTAGCTTTCGAACCATGTAATTATTTTCTTGAATAAATATTTTTTTTGATTTTTTCCAAAATAGGAAAACTTACTTTTGGGATAACCCTCGTATATTCTTTTTCGAAAAAATCAACGTGAAAATGAATTGCTAGACCCATAGTAAGCAAATGAAAGGTTTTGAGTTTGCATTTTTCTCCGTGAATCCATTTGGAAGCAGGAGCACCCGAGAAAAATTGATCATTTGTTTGCCACGTGCATATTTAAGAAATGAATGCTTGTTAAGTAATCGGGTTTCGTAAAGAGAGTGAGACACAGAATTTAATTAAGAACTCGTTCGTTAGATTCTTCAATTCGATTATTCGCCACGCGATGAGCGAGGGGTCTTTATCGAGCAGTCTGAACAGTCAAGACTGAGGCATAATGGGCCTGATTGGGGTATGATGCACCATGTTTATTCGAGTTCTTCGTTATCGCCCTTCTATATCTCCTTGCCACGATTTCACTCGATTCTTAATTGCTTTTAATGCGAAGACGGGCGAACGACGTTTCGTACCGCCTTGATCTTTATATATATATATAAGCTTGAAATCGTACCTCTCCATTTATGATTATTACGGACTTCAAATGGATTGTTTTGCTCTTAAAGATTGAATAAAATACTTTCTTTAGGTATGTAGTCCAGTCTTTACCCAAATGTTTTATCAGAGTATTCAAATCCACAAGAATAATTTTTATTCGCGCAACTTTTGAAAACGTTTTAATAATATCTAAACCTTTTTTAAGTTTGCCTGGTGGAAATAATTTCAGTCAAGTTTTACGACAAATTTGACGAATTTCTACGAGAAGTTTTACGGATTGCTATGAAAAGTTTAAGGAATTTTTAAGAAAATTTATGCGAATTTTCCATCACTTTGTCATTGTAGTAGTTTTTTTGTACAGAGAGTGATAGTGATAAATCTACCTGCTGCGCGGGCACATTCTTGTCGATCAAAGGATTGATTGCTCTAAAAATCTAAATCAACCTCGCGTTTCGCTCTCGAATACTTTCGGTCCTCACACTTAGTGCTCTGTTTAATGTACAGTTTGATACATACAAAGCAGTTTACATTACAAAATTTCCTAAATTCCTACTTTTGAAGTGACGTTAAATTTATTTTTAATTTCAAGTAGAAAAAGAAATTAAATAACTTAATGCTCTATCGGGCTTGAGGAACACATTCTCATCATGATACTCGCGCTCGATTAGTATCTGTATGCACTGAACACAAAATTTTGGTAATCACAACAAAACCTTTTTTTTTGTTTGCGGAGGTGGAAATGCTTTAACGCACTGAGTGTGGGACTCGGCCTAAAAACCGGCAATACCCATTAAAACCATCTCCTCTTCCTGCCAACCCAAGCCTCGGACTCCACTTTCGCATTACTTTAACAACATGGGCTATATGCGACTACGCCGTGCCTCGGCGTCCTCTTCTTCAGCCTGTTTGGCTTTCGCTGCGGGTTCTTAAAGCCTCCTCCTAGGAGTTGCCTTTTGAGGGTCAGTTCACAATGGGAGTCGTAAACGTCGACGTTCGAACGTATGTGCGTATTTGATGGCATACGCACGTTGTTACCAACTGTCGCAGCAAGAAAACAAAGGAAGCGAAAACGCAAAACTGCTTGGGCCGTAGGCAACAACGTACGTATGATGTCAAATACGCATATGGGGCAAAATTCGTCAAGTGTACTCGCCTAAAAACTTTTTGTCTCCGATTTCCTTGAAAGTCCGCGAAATTATTGTCCTAGTGAACCACTTTTAATTTCCCTAAGAGAACGTCTCTAGTACGACGGGTTGTCAGTATACGGGGGCACGAATTTTCAACCTTTTACCGCGCACGCTGATATTCAATTAACCATAACTTCTACAAAAGTTATCCAAATTAATTTTTTTATGGAGGTCTTGGAAACTTTTTTTCATCAGCTTTACGCTGAAGGCAATGGTTTTAGATAAAAAAATTATTTGAGCTTCATTTTTTAATTTTAAACATATTTTTGAGTTTTTCTCCAAGTGCGGCCGTTAATTTTCTTTCCAAAATTATGTTTAAAAAAAAGC
>JAUMHM010000071.1:10294678-10306315 GCA_032362435.1 Melikaiella ostensackeni | reverse complement strand
TATGTATGTATGTATGTATGTATGTATGTATGTATGTATGTATGTATGTATGTATGTATGTATGTATGTATGCATATCTGTCTGTGAGCAGGATAACTTTTGGAAGAACTAATCTATTGGAGTGGCTTCTGGTAAACTCTTTTAGTGTCGTCAACTGAAGGTCAAGTTCGTTAGCCAGACATTTTGGATGAAAAATCTAAAAATGGAGCATTTTCGAAATTTTTGAGACCACTTTTTTGTAATATTCAAAAATTATATGCACGGCTATTTGTGGTACTCAGAAATTCGAACAATTCACCCCAACGATTTTTTTCGATAAAAAGAAAATTATGACATTTATAGCATTTATAAAATTTAAAAAAAGGAACGAAAAGGAAAATTTTGAGCCAAACAATGCAATAACAACAATTCTAAAAGTTAGAGCATTTTTGAAATTTTTGATACCACTTTTTTTTAATATTTAAAAATTATATGCACGGCTATTTGTGGTACTCAATAAATTTGAACAATTCATCCCAATGATTTCTTTTCGATAAAAAGAAAATGATAACATTTAGAGCGTTTATAAAATTAAAAAAAAAGAAACAAAACGGAAAATTTTGAGCCAAACAATGCACGATATGAAAAAAAGTCAGGAGAATAAAAACGGTACTTTTTGAAAGCCCCACAAGATTGTCATAGCGAATTTCTGAATTCAAATCTTGAGCCAAATAACACGAGATACGAAAAGAAGTTAAGAAAACGAAATTTTTGCTTTTACGGAAACCTATAGCTTTCCTGTAAACATTTCTTGGTAGGAGGCAAACTTGTTTTTTAAGTATGAAAAATATTGGAATATTTTAATTTCAATTATTAAGCTCAACGACGAGAGATAAGAAAAAAAAGTCAAAAGAGTAGAATTTGTGCTTTTAAAAAGTCAAATAAAATTGCCGTTAAACATTTCTTTATGGGACCAATCGTAAATTATCAAGATAATTTTTTAATCGTCTTATTCACTATTTATTTGTATATATTCTACAGTGAGCGCAGAAAATCGAGCACGAATATTATGATGAGAATGTATTCCTCAAGGCCATGTTTATATATTTGAATCACTCTCATCTATTATATACGTTTCGCAATAGATTGTTACTAAGATTTGCTCAACAATTTTTGTAAATGTTCTATATATTTGACTGAATAAAAACACTAATGATATAAATCAAATTAAAAAATTTTCTGACCATTGTAACTTAATTTACTTTAAAAATTTACTATTTCACTCCGAAACAAAATCTCGAAACCTTCATTGACTATTTTATTGTTTCGGTAAACAAATATTTCATTGAATTGAGAATTAAGTAAAATTAAGTGAAAATTGAACGAATATGAATCAAATTAATTTGAAAACGGAATTATTATAATATTTGAAGATAAAGCCTCAAGTTTTCAAGATTTGTAAGCTTCTTCTTGTAATATTATATAATATAAATACATATTTGAAATTTCCGTCACTCCTAAACAAGATTTCAAAATAAAAACAAAATAAATGAAAATTTAACAAATTTAAATCAAATTAATTTAAGAACGGAATGATTATAACGTTTCATTACTTTAACCGTGGTTCAAATTAAATACTAGTGAAAATCGTTCACGTGTAATATTCAAAGTACATACTGGGATTGTCTTAACAAACTTATCTTGATCTTACTAAATATTGATTTAATTTTTAGTGATAGTAATGTTACATTTTAAACTTATCTCAATAATATTGATTATCATTGTGTTTGATCTCATTTGTTTGATGGAATCAGCTCCTCCAAAGATATCATCCACATATCTGCCTTTACTTAATGTGGCGATAGCTAAAGGGAAATTGGAACCTTCATCTTCGATATGAGTTACTGCATGGTACGAAGGGCAAGAAATGGAGCGCAGACTGATCCATATGTGACTGTAGTCAGCTGGTATATGAGGATTTTATTAGGTTTAGTACTTCAAAGAATTCTCTGAAGATTCCAATCATCTGGATGCACCTTAATCTGTCGATACATTTTTTCGATGCCCGATGTTTTGTTTATGTTTTAAGTGTTTACGAACAGTCGGTGGATCGATCGAAGCATAGGAGAAAGAGGGCTGGAGAAAAAGAGTACTTACAATATTCAAAAAATCATATCCTGATTTAACACATCGAGAATTTCTTCTAATTTGCATTTACTCTGTTTTGCACAGTAATTTTCATCCAACTATCCAAATTAGATCCAATACTGGTAGGACGTTAAAACTAGCCCTAACAATTTCATTATTAAAATTAACTATCAATAATCCATAATCAGTAACAACCAGACATTCTAAGTAAAATGAATTCTCATGATTTTGATACATTTGATAATTTACTTCACAATTTCATTTCTAAGATTGTGAACTCGCCCAAGGAATAGTTGATTGCGTAATTTAAAGAAAGGTTTGAGATTATTACTAGATCCCTCTCATTAGATCTATTTGCAATTAAAAAACATAGTTTATAATAAATGAGGTGCAAAGTCTTTACGATAAAAATTCAATGCAGACTTAGTTGTGAAATTGGTATGAGAAATGAAATTGTGGATTCTCCTTCAATTTTGAACATTGCGTATCCAAACTTCCTTTGCACAACGAGGTCTTTACGTTTAAATAAAGTGCAAAGTTGTTACGAGTTCCGCTGTCACTTTTAGATACAAATGTCAAAAATAATACCCATTTAAACTAAACACTAGTAAAATTCTTTCTACTTTTTTCACTCAGAGACACAAAAATCCAATCATGCACAACCAGGTCCCCACAATTAAATGGAGTGCAAAGTCGTTACAAAAATCACATACATTTATATTATTAATTTCAAACCCCCCACCAACTCACGTTTATTACTTGATTTTCTAATTTGAAAATTCTTCTTTGAGTTACGGGCGTACCTATTTTAATTGTCGCCCATCCCTTTATATTTCAAAGATTCGATTTAATAATTATTTTTATTTTTAACTATTTTTATTTTCAATCATAAGGGCAGACTAGACCATCTCAACGCCTCCTTGAACGGATAGGCCTTTTATCTTTTAAAAGATCTATGCGTTTCAAAACAAAAGAAAAATAATTTTATTTCATGAAATTGTCAATCATCTTACGCTACCTCGAAAGTGAATGACTTAGTAATCTTATTCGGAAAAAAATTTTGAAAATCATGGGAAGTTAGCATGTCAATGTTGAAACCTTATATATACATATATCGATCGATGCCCCCCTAAACTTTACAAAAAAAATCGATTTTTAATTCTCTAATTTTAGATATTGATAATAATCATCAACGCCCCCCCCCTAAACGAATACGTTCAATAAAATTTAATTCGTTCGCTTATCGTGTGAAGTGGGGTATATTTTAGAAGGTACATAAACATAAAAAAATCAAAGTAACACAGTTATAATTGAATGTAATTCTTGAAGAATTCAAAATAATTCGAGAGCATTACGAAGAAAAATAACAGTATCAATAAATATAACAATATCATTTTATAACAAAGCAAAAATTTCAAAATCACTCAAAAATACAAAACAAATTATTCTTGCACCCAATTTTGTGCTGAAAAAAATGCGAAATTTGTAAGTAGGAAAATTTTCATATTTCCCATTCATTTAGAACGAAGTCCGAAGATAGATAGTGATTATATTCAATCTTATCAAAATTGTAAACCATTCCGTGATGAAGTTCACCTTCACATGCGCCTCCTTATTCAAGGTTCCTCATTCTAATACAGTGTTTTATTTCATTTATCATCTTTAGTTCCCATCTATTGCCAACAAATAACTTTCCTATAATCTCAGCGATTTTGATAATACTAAGATATAGTTTTCTAAGATTTTCTAGCTGAAGAACCTTCCTTATTTTTCTACCCTCTCTTATACGCTGATTTTTATAAACTCTAGTGCCCATCTCTTCACACAGTTTCCTTATATTTTTTGTTTGTTTCTTTCTTTTTCCTTTTTCTTTCGTCGAGTTCTTCGGTTGTATATTCTTCTTCTTCTTTTCTTCAGGGGGGTTATTGTTGTCTTCTTGATTTCTCCTGGAGTAGCTCTTATTATGAAGTTGAAGATGGACGATTCCAGCTGCTCAATTGTAAAATTTTTCGGATGTAGAATCGTGTCGGCTTCCACTTCGACTTTTATCTCGTGGTCTATGTCAAGATTAGAATTGCTCTTTTCTTCTATTTTTAAAGATGATTTTCCAAATAGAATTCTTTCATGATATCGCTTTTTCATCTCGTCAGATTCTGTGAAATATTCGCTACATATTCTATCAAGTGATACAGAATCTCTGTCTACATTTTCAATTGATTTTATTATTGGTTTTACTGGGTGATAGTCGTAGTCTGATAAAATAATCCAAGGTTTTTTTTAAAGATATACAATTTTATCCGGCTGAATACCTTTCGGGAATTCTTTCAAGCTCTTGTCATTTCTTACGTTGAAATTCTCTTTTGATTTAGCTGCCTCTCGAATTGCTGCTTCCATTTTCCTTAGCTTTTTGGTAGCTCGAGTCCTTTTCGGTTTTTGCCTAAATTTAGATTTTACGCTTTTTTTAGCCTTTGGATCGAAAGGCCTTTTTTTCTTGAGCGGAACTTCAATCCCTTTTTTGAGAGTTTATTGGTTGCATTTGTTTTTCAACTCTACGGACTGCTTCGAGATATTTTGAATTCGATGGACACGGTTTCTAGAGACCCGAAATTTTTCTTTCTTCAGGTTAATCACGAAAAATACCTTAGGTTTTACCAGTATATCTCTATCCTCAAAAATTTTTGTTCTAGAGAGATCTGGTCTTGTTTGAGCCATCTGTCAACAAAATAAGTACCCCCAATCCTAATACCTATTTTCTATATAACGTGAAGTTTATATAGATCCCTTCGACCCAAACGAAAAGACTTATTCCACTTTGGTATCTCCTTTTCTCAAAATAAATTTCCAGCTTTATGAGGGATGAAAAGAAATAGAATAAATAATAGAAATATGTGTTCTTTTAATTTCTCAGAAAAAAAAATTAAAAAGGAAATATGACCAGGAGATCTTAAGCAGGTACATTTTTTTTATTTCTCTTGTGTACAGTATGATAGTTTAATCATGCTTTATTAATTCAAAAGAAAAATGGGCTAGTTAATTATTTTTACAAACAATTATTGTATGTTTTTGTTACCTGAGTGTTTTCGAACCTATTTATCTATTTTAAAAAGAAAGTTTTTTGTTTGTTTTGTTTTATTCATTGAAATCTTCTGATTTTGAGTAATATTTTGTTCTACCTTTCTAAATTTTGCATGAATTTTTTTTTTATATTTCTATATAAACTGTACCCCTTAACTTTTAAGGTTCATTGAATTTATGAATTAATTACTCGTGTAATCAATTTATTTTGAAATTCAATCAATCATTCTTGTACATGAAAAGGGATTTCATAAGAGAAGAAATAACATTCTATTCACATTTGAAATGTTTATTCAAAAAAACATACAAGCATATCCCTATCCACTATTATAATCAAGAGGTCAAATAAAATAATTTTTCTTTAAAATGCCGATTTAATTTCTATCTATTTGAGCACTGGTCGACGGCAGTCTCTTTTTCGTTTTATACACAGGTAAAATCTAAACCCCTATTTGCACAATGGGCATTTGTCACATATTATTCTATCTCTTTATTTTTTTTTTCGTTTTCTTTCTATTTTTGTTTCTATTCATTAGAGATGGCACAAGCCTAGAATCAATTCTATACACAAAAATTTTAAATGCTAATTTTCAAATGATTTCACATGGAAATGAAAACGCCTAATAAAGAATCTCACCTTTTCGTTCTCTATATTTTAGAGAATTAAAAGGTTTAACTCAAGAAAATCATTCCTTCGACCAGAGGGCAAAGTAAACTTTGTTCTGTTCTTCTATGATTTACAAAAGGAGAGTGAGAGATTTTTATCTTATTCACATTAAGTGAAAAGTGTAGATTCTATCGGTTAAAGTCAAATTTACCGAAGTATAATTGGTAATAATACTTTTATTCAGATATTTTAATCCTGTTCAAATTATCTGATTGCAATAATAGAAACCTTAGGTCTGAGCCTCTATTGGGTGCGAAACCTCTGCTTCGACCATAACATCAAAAATTACAAAATATCTTTGAAAAGCAACTAATGCTCGGCAGAGACGCTTCCCTGTGATCTAGAGTAAAGGACCTGTGCGTTCAGTTAACGTTAACAATAGCTCTCGTTCGAGACGGAGAGCGAGACGCGAGCAGCGCTAGAGAAAGAGAGTCTCAAGATTGATTTACAATCTTGTCTCCAGGATATCCTCACGGGGGTTTTAAATCCTGCATTCTATTTCTCTCGAAAAAATCTTTTATTCTGCAAATTATATCAGCCGCTTCCTTGATCAGAGTTAGGAGTTGACTCCTTACTGCTCATAAAAAACTGAATTCAAATAATCAGGATATTTATTTATGACGATTCACTCTCTGGACCAGAGGACAAGGTGAACCTTGCTCCGCTCGTCTGTGGAATGATATAAGTTCAATCGCCAATAAAATCGCAAAAAATATTCAATTGAATATCATAATTTATTTCATTCAAAAGTTTGTCAAAGAAAAATTTTCTCATCGAGACTCGCTCTCGAAAAGTGTCAGTTTCCAGCTTTCCCTAAGGCCCTTCAATGACAGCGTCCTGCGCATTCTCTTCATCCCCTCTCTTACTTTCCTCTTTCCAGTATTCGCGAAGATCGTTTGCATGGTGCTGTCCTCTTTCTCTATCGTTGTCGATATTTTTCAGGATGTATACATTCGTTGTAACTTATTTTTTTATTAGGTGAGGACTTTCAAATAGTGCCAGAAATTTCGCCATCACATCTATCGTTGTATGTGATACTTTACAGGCCTTTGCTAGCACCCACTTTCCCGCTGTGAATGTGACGCCTCTTTTATTTCGATTTATCCGTCCCAGTAGTTTTTCCCTCTTTTTCTTGATTTGGTCCCGCAGCACGATAATAGTTCCTCACTACTGGTCGGTGGGAGTGGCGGTGTTGGTGGCGGAAAATCCTTCCACCATCTCCTGGGCTTCCTGCCCCAAAGGGCCTCATAGGGTGTCACTTCTGTGGTATCGTGCTGCGATTCGTTGAAAATAGTTTTTAAATTCTGAATTTGATTGAAGCAAGAGCCATGTTTGTCCGGTGGTGAGGATGTCCTATGGAGTCTAGCCAATTATCGATTAACTCTTTTCACCATGTTTGCGTGCGGATGCCGTATGGAGGTTAAAATCATTTTAATTCCTCTCTCCTCGAGGGGCTGCCTCCATTTGTGGCTCGTGAATTGAGTACCCCTCTCTGACAGTACCTTTTGCGGTGCTCCTATGTTTTCTGCGAAATCATTTAATTTTTTTTTGCTATTTTACTCGTGACCTTTCTTAGAGGATATAATTTTGTGTATTTTTTAAAAGTGTCAATCATGACAAGTAGATATTCATATCCATATTTTTCTTTGGGCAACGGTCCAAAAAAATCTATAGATACCACTTCCAGTGGCCCTTGGGATAATACAGGTTGCAGTGTCTCCAGAACGTGGGATTTTTCGGCCCCCACCACTTTCCCATCAGGGATTAATACATGCAAACGTAGCGTGTCGGTGAGCCGGTTCTGTTACATGTTGCGTAGATCAGTCTCGTGTAAAGCCTGCAATGCACGAACACGAACGATTCTAATTACGAATTACTTGCCGACCTCGCCTGACTTCACGATTTGGATTCAGTGTCTATTAGGAGGTTTAAGTTGATTTTTGTTTAAAAAAATTGGCAACTAAAAGAAAGGCTTCAAATACATGTAATGAAGTCTTGAAATATTTAATGATCATGTTTTTTAGGAACTCCTATGAAATGTTTTAGACGATCCGATTCTACAGGGAATACATTATAAGACACTGGAGGTTTGTAGAGATCAAATATATGGAATATATTATGTATATGGGATTTTGAGGTTAGGCTAATGTATGTATGTATGTATGTATGTATCTTTATTGCCTTTAAGAATACAAAATTTCCATGGCAAGAGAGAGCCACTATAAACGAATTAAAATATGTATATATGACTGGAAATTAGTGGTATATGTACAAAAGAATTCGACTCTTACTGGTCAAGCACTGCAGTTGTCTGTGATCATTCAAATGGTACGACTTTTTAGCTTTAATATAAATCTCTTTAGACTCGTCAGAAAAGTTTACCCCGCTAGCAGTTTTTAATGCACTAAATAATAAAGTTTTAGCTCGATGACAAGCAATATCGAACCAGGGTTTGTCACGCTTAGGTTGACCACAAACGCTCTCTTTGAACATATCAGTTAATATGGCGCTATCAACAATCGCCTCCGTAAGGTTCGAGCTTAATCTGTCGATATCGATTTTGTCAAAATTGACTTCAAGCTTATTTGAAAAATAGAGTTCCCTCAAAAATATTTCCTGCTTGCTATCGTCCCACTTAAGCTATGTCGATGTTTGAGTTTTGTTCACTTTCGAAATGTCAGACTGACTAGCAGAAGCAGAAAGACAACAGGAGGATACCAAGACAGGAAAATGATCAGAAAAGGGTACAGACTGATCCACCTTCAGGTTATTTATTAAACTTAGCGCCTCAGCGTTGCACCAAACCAGGTAGTTTATACTTTTCCCCCCTGCATTCACGAATGTGAAATTTACTGGGTTGTCCCTCCGCGATCTACCGTTTAATAAATAGAATTCTTTATCTTCCATCATCTCGACCAGTCTCAGCCCCCTCCTGCTGTGTACAATATCTTGACTGTCGCTATGGATAAAGAAATCAGTGTGAGTAAACATTTTAGGAGGACCCTAACCCAAACAACCAACCCTACTTTCACAATCGGCAAAAATAATGGTAGCTAAGTTATTAAATTTATCTGATAGTGCACATAAAGTTTCTTCGAATAATTGTAAAATAACATCGTTTCAACAATGCCTATAATATTAAAATTATCTAAATTGATGTTAGAATTTAAAAATTTTACGTAACCATAACAATTTCAGAAGAGAAATTTTGGGGTGTTTGCGACCGGATCACTTGAGCCCAGGTGCTTAAGTTTTTTTGAGATCTTTTGTTTCGATGTCCGTCCGAGGTGGTTTGAGTGAGAGGAGGAAACCCTTCCGTCTGTCCGCTGAAGTTGGTGGGAGGGGACTCCGAGGCCTTACGCTTCGAGTTACATCCAGTGATATTTCTCAGTGTATCATTCCTATCTCTAATCCCCGCCGCATCCCGAATCACGCTCTCCAACAATTGCAACTCCGCGCAACTGAATCTTTTCCCCTCCACTTATAAAAAATTGTAGCTTAAGGAAGTTTTTAGGCCACTATCCCTTGCTCTTTTCAAATATGGAAGAAGAGTTTTTCTTTCCTTCAGTACCTTTTTTGTATAATCTTCGGAGATGATGATTCCAGTACCACGAAGTTGGGATTACAGTTCTAGCCTCCGAGCTGGTCGGACGTGTTTTTCGGTCGATCCCTGTCACTCTCTTACTATCAGTTCAACAGAATATAAGTCCACAGGAGCGAATGTTCAGCAAATGTCTAAAGATACTGAAGTGTTAAAGAGCTCCGATGAAAAGATCTTGGAAGAACTAAAAATCTACAAAACCAGATGTCATCTTTTGGAAGAGAAGAATAAAAAATTCAGAGAAAAAATTAACTTTCTTGAGAAAAAGATAGAATTTTTAGATATAAAAGAAAGATCTAGGAATATTTTTCTCTGCAACGTGGAGGATGATTCGGCTAATAACGAGAATATTTTTGAAACGGTTAACAAGATTTTCAAGGAAGCTAAAATAATTATACCTATTGATTGTTTTAAAAAGACTATTAGAATTGGAAGAAAAGAGGGAAAAAGACCTGTTCTACTCACATTCACGACCATCGAGATTCAAAGGTGAGATATTTGAGAAGGCTGAAAATCTGCGCTCTTTGAACGTATCTTTCGCAAATAACTTTACTCATGAACAAAGAAAGAAACGCAAGAAGCTTCGAGATTATCAACGAAAGCTGGAGAGTCTTGGAAAGTTCTCAACGATTAAAGGTACCCGACTATTCATGGATAATCAGTATTTCGATGTATCCTTAACCGCGAAAATTGTGGCAGAGATGAGTGAGGATGTTTATCAGTCTGATGGGGAAATCTCAACATCTTCTTTAAGCTCTACTGCTAGCAGGAAAAGGGCAAGAGGACGCTCCTCAAAATCAGATTCTTCCAACACAGATGTCGATAAAAAAATCAAGCATACTCAAGAAGGAAATTCGATCAAAGCTTAAAAAGGAAACTCCAGGAGGAGAAAACTCAAAATCGATCCCAAATTCATAAACGGTTCACCAACAGTACCAGCAACTCGAATTATATTTTGGAATGCAAAGGGATTCAATAATCCAGATGATATCTATTACCATACTACTACAGATGACATCATATGTGTGAGTGAGTCATGGCTTACTTCTTCACCTCAAATTACGTATCCTCAACGTAACATCGACTGTCAAGTTTTACACAGTGCGGCTACGAGAGAATCCTCAAGAGGAAGAGCAAAGGGAGGTTTACTAATCATCAACAATCCAAACAAATATAAAATGGAAACGATTTGTGCGGCTGAGGATTACATTTTTGTTAAAATCGAAGGTAATAGTTTCAATATAGTTATTGTATCAATATACTCTAGCCCTAAATCTGAATTTGAAAATTTCCTGCACAATATAATGAAATAATCTTTGATCCATCATTGAAATACCCGGAATACTCGATGATTGTGGGAGGGGATTTCAACGGATAAATTGGAGAGATGAATCAATTAGAGGAAGAAACTCTCTGTAACAATTTAACTTTGTACGACGTAAGAACAAGTCTGGTCCCTGATCTAGACAAAAAGGGAAAACGGATGGTAGAAAGCTTTAAAAAAATAGGTTTTTTGTCCTGAATGGAAGAACTAGAAGTGACGGCCCAGCTCAATGTACATTCCTAAGAGATGAAAGTTCTTTAATTATAGATTTTGACTGGTCTAATAGTGTGGGAATTCAGTCAATCGAGGATTTCCTGGTGCTAAGGGTTCCAACTCGATCGGATCATTTTCCTACAGCGTTAACGATATTAGATCACTCTACTCTAAATTATGCGAACTATTCAAGTACCCCTATTTTTAAGTGGAACTTGGTGTGGACTTTAAGTGGACTTTGCTGATAAATTCAAAGAAATTATTCAGTTTTCTCCAAATATGAACTCTGCAATGTTGTCGATAGATGACCTTCCAAACAATTCAATTAATGCTATTAAAGAGACAGCGATAGAACTTAACATGACTGTAAAACCAACTAAAAAACTGAGATGTTCGAAGCCATAGTTTGATGCGCAATGCAGAAAAAGTAAAAAAGAGCTAAAACAAGTACTTAAGAAATTTGAAGAACAAAAATTCAATCTTGATGTGTCGATTTATACGAATTGTAAAAAAGTACATATAAAATTATTAGATTCCAAGAAGGAAGATTATAAAAATTCCTTATTAGATTCTCTCGCGAATGCAATCGACTCTAAACAATTCTGGAAGATAGTAAATAGCTATAATTTC
>JAUMHM010000071.1:10267717-10288110 GCA_032362435.1 Melikaiella ostensackeni | reverse complement strand
TTCACAGATTAAAACTTAACTCATGGAATCCTATTGTTCGACTTTTTGATAGCCTTGTATCCAGCGTTTTAATGTATAGTGCGCATATATGGAGTCTCAGGTATTTAGATTTTATAGAAAAAGTTCAACCCACTTTTTATAAGAGAATCCTGCATGTTCCACAAAATACTACTGGATATGCTATTAGATTGGAAATAGGCGCAACCCAACTTGCAGTTAGAGTTTTTGAGTCAATTCTCGATTGGATAGAGAAAATTCTAAAAATGTCCGACGATCGATATCCGAAGGAATGTTATTCAAGATTGAGAGATAAATAAGATAAATACAACTGGGCCCGCCAGGTTAGGAATATTTTTAAAAAGATTGAAATGGAGAGCGATTGGGACCTTTTCTCTCTTGCCTCTCTACAAAAGAATAAATTGGCGTGGATAAGATCTAATGATAAAATATTATATCTAGAAGATTTTAAGAGAGCCCACTCGTCCTCTGCTCTAATACTTTATCCTCAATTAACCTTGCGAGAAGGAACTCAGAAATATTTAACTCTGCCAAGAACACCACTCGGTTTTATTAGAATAATAGCGCAATTAAGGTTAATAAATAACTTCATACCTAGACTCATAATCCAGAATAAAATTTGCAGTTTGAATGTTGATGATTATTGTATCTACTGCCATGGGAATAGTTTTCATACAGAACCCGTGTATCATCTTTTAGTAGAATGTCAATTTTTTAAAACAGTAAGAATTTCATGTATGAGAGAAAATAGGGATCTGTGTGAGATAAGGAATCCCTGGCTGAATATTCTAGATAACCTTGATAAAAATTCTATCAAATAAAATATTATGTTTGTTACTAAGTTTCAAGAATGAACATTATAATTAATTATATAGTTAAAGGTTTCTTGATTCGCTTTCGTTGTAAGTACGGTTCATCTCCTTTGGGGTAATGTTTATTATCAACCTTTAATTTTAGTTTTTTTGTTGTTGTTTTTATTCATTAGAATAACAGCTAGTTTAAGAATTGAACTGTAATCTATTTGTATGAATCAGATGATTCTCAAACAAATAAAGCACTATGATTAAAACGTAATCGTCATTCCGAAAGTTCAAGCAATTTTTTTACACGTTGAAGAATTTTGTGAAAAAACGCACAATGGGTTTATGTATTTAAAGGATACAAGCGACGAAATCAGTGCACTTTGATTTAAAAAGTATTTGTAGTAAATGCAAAGTTTCCAGAAAGCATCCAAAGTGCGCCTCACGGTTATTATGCGCTGTATGCGAATATAACAGCTTACAATACTATAATATTAGGGCCATTCTCCCGGAAAAATAATTTTTCCTATAATTAATTTTTTTCTTTGATAGATTTTTTTTAGAAATTTCTGGGATTTTTTCCTGATTACGTTAATTAATAATATTCTAAAATAATTCCAGGAATTACATATACCATTTTTTTATTATAATAATCATTTTTTTCTGTATTCGACACACAAATCTCATTCCTCTGGCAAGTAATAATCATGCCATCATGTATTACAGAAAGTTGAAAAGGTATTCAATGTTTTTAAACATCAAAATTATAAAGATTTCATGAAACAAGTCGATATTCATTACTCTCATCAGAAACATAAAAAAATAATACAGTTCATGCATCTCCGTAAAGTGACATTTAGATCTCTTGCACCGCATTGAGCGATTGTTAATGCATCATTTTATATGCTTTCATTTTTTTCTTCCGATGTAATATGAATTGAGTGGATGGCGCGACCATGCGTTCCATTTCTCTGATAAGTGTCAATTATAAATTTTATGATAAAAATAAATCAGCGTATATATTTTCAAGTAAAACTATTGAACATCAACACGGCACCACGCTTTGAGTTTAGAAGTACTTTGCATATTGTGTTTTGTGCGATGAATTGTCACAATTATCATTCCTCTGGTAATCAATCCTCTAGATTCCTCTGGACGTCTGAGATCAACATAAATGATGATTCTGCCAGAGAAATGATACATCCTGAGTTATTATGCATGAGCTCACATTAAAATCATCATTTTAGGTTATTACTATGCCGCTGCCAAGAGAAGAAAAACTCCGCAGAAAAAGGAAAACCGAAAAGGGAAGATATGAAAAGCTGAAGGAGACGCCTGAAGAGTGAGAGATATTGAAAGTAAAAGAACATGATCAGTATTTGAAGGAGAAGGACAACAAGATGGTCAAGCCTATTTCTGAGCTAAGTAAATGAGACCAATACATATTATCTAAACAGAGACAAATCCGAAAGGAAAATGAACCCATTAAACAAATTACTTCACCACCTTCTCTCGTTGCTACACAAAAATTAAATCACTCAAGAGATACTCTGCAAAGTATTTTAAGGAAGCGTTTAGAAAAAAGATATTGCAAAATGAGAAGTAAAAACCATAAAGAAACTCCAAAAACACCTTGAAACATCCAGAGTTAAATATCGCAGACTAAAACAGGATGGTGCAGAAGGAGAAGCAAAACAATCTACAGCAGCATCTCCTGGAAAATATTGAATAAAATTATTTTAGAAAAATCAAACTGCCGAGGTTGAAAAAAATCTTTCAACTTGGGGAAGCTCTAAAAGACAAATTATAAAAAGTTGAAAACCGATAAAGAAAAGCGAAATTTTCGAATTCTGCTATCGGGGCGTATAGTGAAGAAATATCGAATCTCAAAGGACATTCGAACAATTGTTAGAGGAAGTAAGCTGAACGGAATCTCAATGAGTACTCAAAAATGACAGACAGTGATAATGTCCACAAAAATTAATGCAATTAGGAAACTGTTGAAATCTGCTATGAGTAGCAGAATGTGCCCTATAAAAGAGATTATTGTTCTAAAAATGGACAAATAAAGCGAAAACGATATCTTGATGACACCATGGTGAATTTTCACACCAAATTCGTCAAAGTCACCCACATTTGCCAGATACCCTACCGAAAGAAAATCTCTAAATATTCTCTGGAGGAAAAGTCAGGCCCGTTTCAGTCCATTTGCAGGCTAGATTTGAATGACTCCGTCTCTGGAGATAGTTTGAGAGATTCAGTTCCTTTTTTACGACTTAATTTATGGCAGTCCAACCTTGAGGATACCGAAGTACGACAGGCAGTGAAAATATTCAAGGTCTCGCTATCATAAAACCTTCATAAGACAAGTCACTTTTGACACTTTAAAAATTATTGTTTATTTATTTACATGCATATATTCATATGTGACAACATATATATTCACAGAGAATATTTAGAGAATATTTAGAGAATTTCTGGTGAATTTGTATCGGTAGGGTAGCTATTCTTTTTGGTGAAACAACCATCCTCTTTACAGATGTAAACGCAATGTTTCTGCACTTTATCGGAGTATCTTCAACATAACGCGTCAGAAGTATGGGCACATTTGGATCCTATCTTGAAGCATATAGTAGATCAGAACTCTCTCGACACATTGTGTTTTGTTAGTGACAGTCCGACTATTCAGTACCGTAACAAAACAATGTTTTTATTTCATGTTGTTGAGCTTCGAAAATTGTATCCATGCATAAAGAATTTTTCCTGGAACTATTCAGAGGCTGGCCACGGAAAAGGTGCTCCAGATGGTATAGGTGGGGTGACCAAGAGAACAGCAGACAGATTGGTAGCCACGTTGCCACATTTGATTCTTTAGTGAAAGCTGTATCTGATAATGCTAAGGGCATTACGTACCTGCCTGTATTCACTGAAGAGGTTGAGAAGATGTCAGGACGACTCCAGGACGAGAAAATTCCATATTTTAAGGGCATTATGAAAGTTCAACAGGTAAAAATCGATTTCGCCAAAGGAACCTCTCCACGACTACATTTTCAATCTCTAAGTTTTTTAGGCAGAAAAGAGTGTGCGTATCAATTTGGTTTTCTTGCTTATGAGTCAAAAAGTTCATTTCCAGATGCAACTTCAGATGCAACAAGCGATGAAGATAGCTACAGATATGTTGCTGTTGCGCAGAGTGATACAGAATTCAATGAAAAACAAGACTTTAAAACTAATACGAGAAATATTTCATATGTTGAATGCGAAGATACAATGGCTTTATTGTATTTTATTGTATTTTAGTTTTAAAATAGATGTAATATGTCCCCGAAACAAAAATAAAATAATTGAAGCAGGGTAAGCTAAATGGTGCTAAGTCCACTTTTTAATAAATTTGAGTTTTCTTCAAAAATCGTTTTCTATATTAAGTGTATGCAATTTTAGCATGGGCGTCACACTACAGCTGCCCCCCCCCCCTCTAAACGTGTGGCATAATACTTGAGCAGCCCCTTATAGGATTTTGACAAGTATTTAACAATTGGAGATATCGTTATCAAAATTGAAAAATATTGTGCTTGTACTATAAATGTTCCTTTTTTCTGTCAGACAGTGTTATTTGTTTATTGAATAAACGAAAAAATGTATGGTATTTCATTTGATTCTCTTAACGTTTTATGCATTATTTTCATTTATAATACCAGGGTAAGCTAAACGGTTCTAGGTCCATCGCCATTTCCATTAGATTAATACATGCACATGTAGCGCCATTTATTTTTTCATAAAATGGTTCGCAAACTGATTCATCCACCTACTCATTAATAAATAATTTACTCAATTGTTTGCAAATTGTTCCCGTAGAATGGTTTTTGTCTTTCCGGTACAATTTGGTTGATTGGACTTAGTACCATTTAGCATTCGCCGCTTCAATGAACAATGCAAGTACCTTTGGATTTTACTCCGTCCGAGCGAATCGTACCAGTGAATGAATGACCTTTTGCACGAATGACAAAAGGGAATCAACCACAATGGTCAGCCCCAACCCGGTGGAGGCCACTGGCTATACGCTGATTATTTCATCTGCTTTGTACTAAGGGACCCTATCTTCAATCAATCTCTAACTGATTCAAGAGTGAAGGTAAACCTACCGATTGGTTTTAAAGGGTATTAAATATAGTGTGTTGCGTTCGAGACGTAACATAATATTAAAAAGTTTCAACTAATTTCAGTACACAGGTAAATAATTGGTTGGTACATGCAATAGCAGAAATCGACGAAAAATTAATTATATTGAACAAAATGCAAACTATGTTTATTGCCGTAGACAAGTTTGAAATGGAAGCCATGAAAGCGTTGGGTAATTATAAAATAAGTAAGCCACAAAATCTAGATTATTCTACTCAGATGAGAGATAGTTATTTGATAGAATTAATAACTACAGGAATTCCATCGAAATACGAAACCAAAATACTTAAAATAACAAGCACTTTGTGTATACTAATGACTCTCGAAAATACGCAGGTATGTATCAATATTAATTCCTGGGGTACCATTCATTTATAAGGTAGGGATAATAAATTGTCTTATCGTTAGTATAAGACAATAAAAGTAATAAAGAATCGACTCAACCAGTGATACACGGCCAAACCCCATTCAAACCCTGATGTTTGTGCCAGAGTTCAGAGATTAAAAGATTTATAAATTTAATGAAACTACTAAGATTATACCTAAAGGTGAGGTGTCGTAAAAGTCTAGCTGAGAATTTGAATCGTCAGCAGATTCCATTGTAGAGTTCAATATACCGAGCGGCAATGTTTGCTAGTCAAAATTTAGTATAATTCCAGACCCGATAGCGTTAACACTATTCTGCTTAAGAGCAAAAGGCAACGAACTTTTGTATAAGTTATATTATCAATTAAATAGAATTGAGGCCGAGAGGGTTACTCTCATTGGAAGTATCCCAACAGATTCTTATTTAGTCTGAGAACTACGTCGAGAATAACCATCTTTGTCCTGGGTGTGAGAAAAGCCTTTTTTCATTGCGAAGGGCTCTGGTAGTAAAATTACGTAACTGACAGTAGTTGTTACGCCGTAACAATTTTGTATCCTATAATTTCAGCATGTTTTATTGTCACTTGATCATTCTTCAAATAAAAAAAATACAAACATTCTATTTCTTTGAAACCTCCGAAAACTGTTAAGAGAAAATAGTAAAACTGCAATCTTGAAGCACAAATCCATTTGTTACATCTGCAGATGAATTATTTATACTACAATCCGTCGCAATTTTGTCAAAACTTACGTTTTAAATATAAAACTGAATTGTCTTGTTTGTACTGAACCATTTGGGAATCTGTAATCCTATGCAGCTTCACTAAGCCATTAGGGTCCTAAGCCTTGACAAGTGTACTATAATTATCTTCATTGACTCTCTTTCAAAGTAATAAACCTTCCTCTACTTCTGTTACCGGGGAAAAAACATAAGACGTAACGTCAGACGCAGGAGTGTCCAGCCACCTCCACCATTATACTTGTAACCTATCAGCGTATTTAGAAGCCCTTTTCCACTTTCCAGTTTTGTCAACCCTTAGAGTTCGCACCTTGGATCTGAAACTTCGAAAATGAGATATCGTGTAATCGTCAAAAAGAGAACATCTGATCGGGACGACCTCAGGTTATGTTCCGCCATTTTTAAACTCAACAGTCAAACTTGAAATTAATCTCTCTTTTCTTATCTCTTAAGTATTTAGATAATCGTGCATATATTTTTGGAAATAAAGTAATATTAAAATTAACATCTTCGAATCGTTAATTCATTACGACAAACATAGCAAAGACAATACAGTAGAACTTCCAATTAACATAAGTTTTTTCTTCAGATATTTTATGTGAGCTTTTTTTACGTTCTTTAATGAAAAGTTTCAACGGTGAAGTGAGCCAAGGGGCTTCGATACTTTGACTCTAGTTGATGAAACAGAAACTGGAAAGCTTTAGGATCATGTATGTGAATAGCTGAACTTTAGCGTCAACATTCTGGGCCTCTTTTATAGCATTTCAATTAACATCGTTTGCAGCTATATCAAACTCCATTTGACTTGCATTTCTAAGATCTCGCTTACTGATACATTCAATTGGCCGTGTGCTTTTAGAAAAACACAGGATGCAGTAGACTAGATAGTGAACACGGACATCTAACGTGTCTAGTAATACTATACGGCTGACACGGCTACAGATCTTAGAAGAGTTGAATCAATAACTTTTCAGATTTATCTGTAACGGAAGTAGGATCTTTGACAATCATGCCCATTTGGAGAAGTCGTAATGTACAGTGCGCCAGGAGATCCGCAAAAGTGGCAAAAAATTCAAGATTTCATCTAATTAGTATAAAACTTGGTACAAGGGAGTTTATTGTGGTCTCTGACTTCATATCTGATATAAGAAACGGAAAACTGAAAATATTGGATGCAATATGGCAATCAGCATACTGAAATTGTACAGATTTAAATAAAACTTGGTGCATGCTGACACCAAGTTTAACGGAAATCGAAATCCATTTCAGAATTCGACATTCATAACCTTGGGAATCACCACGTACCCAGTTTTATGTAAATATGTAAAAAATCTCGAAACTATGCCCGCCATATTGGATCTCCCATTTTCAGTTTTCAGTTTTTTACATCCAAGTTGAAGTCAGCGAACTCCAAAACCCCCTTATACGAAGTTTTATACAAATATGATGAAATCTCGAATTTTTTACAATTTTTTGGGTCTTATGTGCATAACACTTCCTCCGAACGGGCATGATTTGATAGTATTTCATAATTTACGGACTTGATTGACTGTATTCATCGTTTCTATGGGCATTTCAACACACCAGAATATATATTACAACTCTACAAATAGCAGCTGTATATTTTCACCAGGTTTCGAGTAGTATTGAAGGATATTACTCTTATCATAACGAACAAGAAATCTCATGAAAATCCGCGGGGAATAAAGTGTGATCGCTAAGATCTCCTGGGGGGCTTGTTCCCACCTCCTAGGGGATAGTGTACCGGAATTTGGTCAGGGCTTGTCTCTGCTTGGTCGGGCTAGCGACTCTGTTCTTCACATTTTGGATAGCGTACAGGAAAGGCTCTGTATTTCTGTAGGGAGTTGCTCTCTCGGTGATTTCAGCTTAGGAAATACAGCTGGCGTAATAGTGATTCTAGCTTAACTTACGGTGAGGTACAGGGTGGAGCACTGTAGCAGAGAAGGAGGAAAAGATGGAGAAGGTACAGAATCATTGTTGAAAAGACGGATTTAGTTTCGGTATGCCTCGTCATGGAGGGTTCTTCAGTGACAATTCTTGGGATGTTCATCTGTTTGAGTTAGCAAATATCTGGAGTGGATCCTTCTTCTGAAAAGGCAAGTTGTGGATTCTGCAATCCGAAAACAGGATTCCGGTTTAATTTGCGGTTGTAAGAGAGCTCTTCTGTTCGTTATGTGGAGTTTCGTGCTACCCTCTGTGCTGTTAAGCACATCGTGATATGCGAGATTAAGCGTCCCATTATTTTTTTGGATTCACTTGCTACGCTGGGTTGTGTTTCTGATAGGTTCACAGACCCTCAAGGTTCAATCTTGGCTCGGAAGATTAAACATCTGCTGGTAGTATCGGATAGGGCAAGTCTCTCTGGTAGCCTTTTGTTGGTGTCTGTTCATGTTTCAATTATTGGGAAGGAAGTAGCTGAGGAGTGCGTGGGGGTTGCACTTGCCTTAAGTTTCCGAGTGGGTATGGGACTGCACCCAGGAGAACTCGATGAGTATATCAGAAGGGATTTTGAGGCTTGGAATTCCCAGCCCTGGCTATTTGATGGAGATAAGAGCTTTGAAGGAAATATTTTGAAAGTCACTTACAAATCCCCGAAGCCGTGGTTTAGCTGCTTTCATTGCACGGGGCCCTATTTTTTCGCCGATCGAATGTCAATGTGATGCGGAGTTTAGAGACCTGCAATATTTGATAATAAATGAGCCAGCTTTGCTGTCAGAGGACACTCTGCCACGGATGTTTTGTTTACCTGCCTCGACATTCTTCGGGCATCGTCTCTGAGCAGGCAGACTTGAATAATCTATTTTTGAACCCGGATTTGAAAACGATTAAAAAAATGGGGGTGCTCTTCAAAAACGGCAATATTATATTGTAATTGTATCTGGCGTCTGTTGTATTGGTCTGGTTTCGGCACGGATGGCGGTTTCTGTTTGTCCCTACACCCTTGTAGTGTGATATTTCACGAATAGAGCCAAATGTTGGTGTGAATGCTGCTGCTCTTTATACGTGGATTCTTTTAGACTATATTCATGCGTGTTCAGTTCTGGCCATTTGCACAGCAAGAAGCTATAAACGTCGGGAAGAAGAAGACACTAAAGCTTAACAGTGAGGAAACTTTGAAGAAGAACGACACGGAGCAAGGTAGAATATCATGCGGTTAGTCGATATAACATTTTAAATTATCTAAATGAGGAACATCTAAATTAGGAAATTAGGAACAGTGTTTCCAAGAAATACCTTCGGGTCTTAGGGGTAATTGCCCATCTTTGAAGACTATTATTCACCGATATGAGTAATCTGAAAGTGGGGATTTTAGTATTGAGTATGATCCGCGAACAAGTCGTTTAGTGGAGGCAGTGACGCCGCAAACCATAGCTACTGTAAAAAAGCTCCTCAGAAGCGACAGGCGAATCACCTATCGACAAATACAGTAACTAGTGCCTTGAGTTCAAAGAGAAGAAGGAGAAGTTAAAAAAGAGGGCCTCGATAAATAAAAATCCGCTGGGACTCTGACAAAACGGGCAGATGGTCCCATAGGCTTATATCTACGCTGAAGGGTATGACTGCATAGAACGCAGGGATAGATAGGTTACTGTCTGACTGAAGCAATGAACGGACACAGAAATGTCAACGCATACCTTAAATGTATAAAGAAGTTGATACGTGAAGAATGTATATATTACCAGTACGACACCGAGGAATAGTCTCTCCTGTAATATTAGGTTGAATGGACTTGGGACCCTTTGGTTTTACACGATTAAAATACAAACTCTAATAACTACTAAAGCTTAATCTAAACCAGCGGCTAAATAATTAACTACTGTATAAGCAATTATCCAACAAAGTATTCAAATTTATAAATAATATGTGAGGTTTGAAAGTACCTCACATTTTACCCACCATCGAATTCTACTAAGGGCTCACACCCTAAGCTTCTTTGAATGGCTCTTTTCCACTGCGAATAAAGCATATCTCGTTCTGGAAAGTGAAAAGAAAACGAAATTGTTAAGAAATATGATGCTAATACTGTTCAACTTCAAATTATCATGCATTAACGTTGAAAGAATACTCTTCTTTATACTCTCATCCAATTAAAATATCAGGGATTTTTCACACCGTGTTTATCTACAAGCATTTATTTTATTTAGCCAAGCGGTCATGGTTGCCAAAGGAACGTACATGAAAGGAAACTGAGAGTAAAAAGCGAATTTAAAATTTCTCTATTTTAGTTAATATTTAAATTACCATCATCAGTTATAGATGGCATGAAAGTATCACTGGGTACTGGGACGTTGAGTCTCACATCCCACCTGCGAATGCCTTCTGCTCTGCCGGCAGCAACTGCAGCACCAAGAGCTGTGGTTTCACACATCAGAGGCCGGACTGGCTTATAAAATTAATTTGAATTAGTAGAGATAGAAAAATTGAACAGTCATTACTAGAGACTATAAAGTAAGGATGTGTGGGTTGGGCATCAGGGTCCGTTAAAGTATTACGTCACACGCCTAGGAAGAGAGGGGGGGTCTTCTGCAGTGTGAGGCCCATGTTAAAGTTACTTAGACTTACTACAGAAAATGGGTGACGAAGGGGGCCTATAAACTAAACCACCTGAACGGGTCCTCATACTAATTTTTATGTCTCATTAATTTTTTCGATAGCTTGCTTTACATAAGTGCTGTTAAAAAATGAAGAGATTGATCGAGTTAAATGTATATTGAAGACTTCCACTGAGTAACTATGCATTACGTAGAAAAAACTTTGAAATTAAAGATATTTATTATTATGAGCTGAATCTTTTATGTTCTAATCTAGTTTTTAGCTAGATTGATCGTTATGGAGGAAAATGGATTTTTATATCAAGACAATTCAGTGAGCACAAAAATCAAAAGACATTATAAAAACGAGGAATGTCAGAGCTTTGGATATCATATTGACGTCAAATATCCCAAAAATACATCTTCAGAGAATTAAAATGCTTTTAGAACATGGCATTCTCGATTCGAAGCGCCTCAATCCGGGTAGAAAAAAATGATTCGTCGAATGTAGAATATTCCCAACCGATAAATGCATCTTTAGTGAAACATAGCGATAAAATGTCAACATTGTAAATCTTACGCGACATATATAACTTACAGTCTAACAATAACGTTTTGCGAATTTCGGTATATTACTCTTTCAATCTGAATTAGCAAGAAGTCAATCATGAAATAGTACCACATCAGTATCAACCCTGCCGAAATAAAATCTCAGAAATACCTCAGGCAAAAATGTCAGGCCAGTTCGGGTCGATTTCAGTCAAATTCAAAACATATTCAAATTCAATTCATTTATTTGAATGATTTCTTTCCTAGAAAAAGTCTTAGAGATTTGGGTCGTTTTTAAGACTTAATTTATGGCAATCAAACCTTGAGAATAGCGAAGTACGACAGGCAATTAGAACACTCAAGGTCTCGCTATAATAAAACCTTCATAAGGCCAATCCCTTTCAAGACTTCAAAAATTATTATTCAAATATTCACATGCATATATTTATTCGTGACAACCTATATATTTATATTCATATACAGTCTTTTTCTGATGGGAAATCTAAAAATGTTATCAGTTTTTACGTACCACGTACACTATACAAGATACATTTAAAATATGATATATTTTGAATTTTTGAAAGCAAATTTTAGATATTTATAATTGTAAAAATCAGTAAATTCTGATTTTTTAACTTTCGAATCTCTAATTTGGAAGTTAGGAAAAAAATTATATTTGAAGCTCTTACACCAGCTGGCAACTGTGCGTTATTAACACCGCTGAGTAAACCTTTGATTTTTGATTTTTTTTTTGAAGTGTGGACAGGGGTGAGAGAAGGCACCCCCCTGGCGCTCAGACGAGAAAGTCCATTGTGCCACACCCGTGTTTATTCTCAAAGCAGTACACCGAATCCGGGCACCTACACCGAGTTAGATCTCAGTGCATTCATTGTTTCCAACGTTTTGGAAATATCCCTCTCGTGTGTCAGGCCTGCTACATGACACAATGAAAGACGTGGGCCTCTTTGCAGAGCGAAGTGAACCTCAGCCACTATGCCATCTGACAGCCTCCCTAGCCAGGCTAGGGTGGACGGAGCGATGCTTTCTAAGGCCATCAGTTCGATGCCCACATTCGATGCACTCGGTGGGTAATGTCAGTGTATGTGTGTGTATGCGTGTGTTCATTACTCGAAATCTACCAGCGACCACCGAGCGATAGACTTCTCGACATGAAGCCTTGCCACAAGGGGATCGCTAACTCTTCTCTTAGTCTATCAAAATCGACTAGTGACGACCCAATGTTAGACCCTTTGACATGGAGCACCTTCCCTAGGACGTCACTAGTCTCTCTTGAGAGGACCTACAGTTTACGGTGGGTTCCGAACAACCAACGCCCCGGTAGAAGTACATAGAAAATATTCTATTGGTACCAGCACCTCCTGCTCGAAAGCCTGACCCGATATCGCCTGAGCCACCGGGACTCTTGCGTGAACCTTACTACAAGAATCCTTTCTACCTAAATTGACTAGATGCTGAGTTGGGTCTACTCTTTCAAGGTTGTCTCTATTGTTCCCTGCTATTCGTTTATCATCCTCCAGAAAATTTATGTGAGCTACTTGGATATTTAAAAAGAGCTAGCTGAGTACTTGTAGAGAGAAATCTTAGAAGCTTGACTGAGCCTGAGAATATTTAGTGAATTTCCAGTGAAGTTGTATCAGTAGGGAATCGTATCATATAAACAAAATAGTACGAAAAAATACCACAATTACGAAACGAAAGTAGAGAATTTTTTTCAATTTTCTGTAAAAAAATAGAGAAGTATTTAAATCAATTTTTTTCTGACTCCCATTGAAAAAGAGCCTCTTCATGCATGTAGAGCAGACATCCCTGTAAAGTTGTGCCTCCACTATTCAAAATTCAAAGATTTTTTATGAGATTTAGTCAAAAATTGAAAGAACTACAGTACTATAAGAATGAACAAAATTTTTTAATTTAAAAATTTTTATTTCCAAGAGTTCTGATCAGAATTCTGTTCCCTCTCTGTAGAGTTCCACCAAAAGATCTTATGACACTTTTCGATCAAGTCAAGATTCCAAGAACTACAATAGAATTTTAAAATTCTAAATTCCAAGAGTTCTGATCAGAGTTCTGTTTCCTCCCGGAAGAGTTCTACCTAAAAGTCTCATGACACTTTTCGATCAACCCAAAATTGAAAGAACTACAGAACTTCAAACTACGACTATGACTTTCATATATGTTAAAGAAGATATTCAAAAAACTCTACGAAGATTACCTACGGTTCGGTTGAAATGACTTTAAACCAAAGGTGCGAAGACGAAGAATTTTTTTCTTCATTTTTCATCTGGGATGTCTTACAACTATTTTCCAATAAAGAAAAAAATCATTGTTCGTGCCGGTTTTCAAAAAGGCCATTTCAAAATTTTAAAATTGAAATCCCCAGCATCTCTCGAAAACAAACCTAGATATGAAAAGAAAATCAAGAAAGAAAAATTGTTCTTTGAAAAAATTGCTATTGAATTGTTCCTTGGAAAAATTGATATGAAAATGCTTCATTACTATTTTTTAATATAACTTCGTTTTTTTGTTGAAAAAGTTTATTTTTCGATCTTAAGATGTAAAAATAGTTCTTTCACGGTTTAATACGGGAGAAAAAGATTAGAACCGATAAAGTATGATTCAAATAACCCTAGGATAGTTTTTTCCTCGGAAAAATCGTAATGTTTATAACTGCCTATGATTAGAAAACGGTTTTCCGTAAAATGTATAATTATTTCTGATTTTAAAAATCTCGGATCATAGCATTATCAACTGATCAACTAATGACTAATTGTATGACGAGAGAGTTTTATAATATCAGAAATTGTTATACATTTCGATGAAAACAGTTTTTTAATCATGGACATATAATAACAATACGATTTTTTCAGAAGAACAAACTATCTTAGGGGTTTTCAAGTCATACTTTATCTGTTTCAATTTTTTCTCCCGTATGAAGCAGTAAAAACCCAGTTTTTACCTCTTGAAATCGAAAAAACAAGCTTTACAAAAAAACAAAAAAAAACAAAGTGAGATTAAAAAATATTAATGGAGTATATTTATGAACATTTCTTCAAGGAACAATTTTGATCTCCTGACTTTTCGTCGTACCTCGCTTCGTTTTCGAGCAAAGCTGGAAATTTTGAATTTTTACATTTGAAAATGGATTTTTTCAAAAACGGCCCAAAGAAGTTTCAGGTTATTTTTTCATACTAAAATTGTAAATATTACATATTAATAACGTAAATGAATATATTATAAAAATTGTATCATATAAAAATTTATAAAATTATGACTTTCATGCATGTGGGCGTCCGCATGAAGAGGGCCTTCATGGCCGGTTCTAGTTCAAAAGATATTCGATTTTTTCTAAGTCAGGGTCTAAATTATTATTTTCGGATTTCAGTGGGGGATAATACTATGACCTATACTGTATCTATTGGTATTATACTCATGTCCCGTAAGCAACCGGAAGTGGATATATTTTATGTTTGAAGAAAATATATAACATGTGCGCTTATGGCCCTCGCCAAATTTAGATGAGTTTTTCTTGAGAAGCGGGTTTTCGAAGTTCCAACTTCAAAAATGCCCCAGTAACTTGTTTTTCAACCTAAATTGTACGTCTTGGGTTTAAAATGCAGGGAATTTATCCGGCAGTATGACCCTACACGTAACTCCATACCGGCTATAAGGGCCCTTTTTATGCGGACGCCCACATATGTCATATCAGATTTTGAAAAATGACTATGAGGATCCGTTCCTAAGATCTACGTTTCATTCAATGAATGAATATCAAGATCAAATCACAACCGATTTTTGTATGTTGTATTACGCGTTAGTGTTTTTTGTCGAAAATTGATATTTTTCAAGAAAATTTATTAAGTATCGAGAGAAAACTTAAAACTTGTATAAAGTTATATGTTGTGGGGTTTTCACCGCAAAATGGTATTTTTAATGAAAATATATTTTTTTATTTAAATGTCCACAGAGGATGCAAATTAAATTCAAATTGTTAAATCGTAATGATCACTAATAATGCAAGCCTGACACAGTGGGACAGAAGGACGGAAAAAGTGTCCAAAGTCGAAAAATTATCCAAATTGTATAAAACTCATTATCCAGGGGTTTTTCGAGTCACAGATTCCAAATTTTGGGTCAAAAAGTTAGAATTCAAAAAAATTGAGAAAAAATCATCGGATTTGTATAAAACTCATTTTCTACGGGTTTTTTGAGTCAGAGCACAAATTTTTGGTCAAGAAGTTAAAATTCAAAATGACCGAACCAACATGGCGATCAAAATTTATGAAAAACCATCTGTTCTGTATTAAACTCATTTTATAGGGGTTTTCAGAGTCACAAATTACAAATTTTGGGCCAAAAAGTTCAAATTCAAAATGGCCGAAACTATATGGCGACCAAAATTCATAATAATCATCCGATTTTAATGAAACTTATTTCGTAGTGGGTTTTCGGGACACCGATTACAAACTTGGGGTCAGAAGATTGAAATCCAAAATGGCCGATCCACTATGGCGACGAAAATTTAAAAAAATTATCCGATTTGTACAAAACTCATTCTCTATAGTTTTTTGAGTCCCAGATTCCAAATATTGTATCACAAATTATTAATTGAAAATCGTGAATCGAATATAATGGATCTAATTATGTGTCAAATGTTTGAATATGAATAGACAAGGATGGGAATTTTTTACCATTCAACCTCATTCATTATTTTTATAATTTTTTTCCATAGCATCTACCTCCTCCTCTTCGTTTTTATCATTGGTTAGCTCTCTATCATCTAAGAGATCCATTGTTTCAGGAAGCCCGGTGAAGTGTTCTTCTACTTCAACTTCATCGTCTTCAATCTTTGATTCGTTTTCAGAACCGCATACATTGTCGAGTTTGGGAGTAGAAAGGAGATAGCTGACTTCTGGCGGAAGTATTATTTGTTTCCTTTTATTGCATTTTTGAAGACATGTATCCAAATTTGTATTAGCAATAATGGGATCCAAACTATCCATTACTCTATAAAAAATATCTTCCAGAATTGCAGATCGACTGTGTTTTCGACTTCGATAACATCTGTAAGCTTTGTGGTGTTTATTTCTATCTTCTGATGCCTCTTTGACAAGCATTCCAACTGGTACAACGCTATAGGTAATAATTACTGCACCAAGCATTAGTACCTTGTGGATGGAAGACGGCACATAATACCATAGACAATGTTAAACGTCAAGTTTAGCGGTCGACGTACACAGACTTTTGAAACGGTCGGCGTCAATTGGTGGATGACAGAATAAAGCAACCAAGATCGTTGTGAAATTGCACAGAATCTTTTCATTAAGCCCAAAACATTCTGCTAAAACATAAAGTTTTCTGAAAGCTCGACGGGCAGTGTTTTCGTCATTCGTGCTTCCACTTCCACCACCCTAAGCCCCATTTCATCCCAAAATAGTGCTTGAATTCTACTTTTTTGTCCCGCAAATTATTCTGTCTTCTCTACTTCTTATTTGCCACTTCTTCATAGGTAGTCTGTGCGAAAAATAGAGGCATCATTCAAGAAATATAATCCAAGCATGTAGAGGACTTATTCCGTATTGAAAGGAATTAGGGTAGCGGTGAAGATTCCTTTTTCCTTATTCGAAAGATCATTGAAGAGTGAAGGTGTTGCGTGGCAAATAGGGTACGACTGCAAGAATTTAATGTCCGTCACTATGCTCAAAACTTTGCCGTCTATTAACGTTATAAACGAAGTGAAATGTATACGGAGTCTAAAGTCACTCAAGGATATTTCAGTGGATTGTAATTTTTCTATCTGATTTCCAATGTTCCTTTTTTTGTTCTTTGATTTCTTCAGGTGGTGCCTTGATACATTTTATTTTTATGGGACGACAAGATATTGGTAATTAGGATACTCTATTGTTCTAAAGTATCACGTAGTTTGCAGTTATTAGTCTTAATGGAATTAGAGTAGTTGCAACTAAACACTTATCAATAACTTGTACAGATTTGAATTTGTACTGTTGTTGGTAAGCAGAGTGACCAGTAATACCATCTAGTCCCCAAGGACACATAAACATTGCGTCTACTTTTGTCTTGCCGGAACTCATCAAAATCAGAATTATGTACATCTCTTTGTAATTCAACAGTTCGCATCGCTGTATGATCAAGTAAAGCTTGAAGCAAGGTTTCTGCTGATGTCTCGTTCAGTATTATGCTTTCTTTAGGTGGTCTACATTTTCCCTTAACATTTCTAAAGCATTGGTATTCTGGACAAATGTCAGCATTTGTCGACTTCGCTTCTTTACACATAGATATATAATTATCTTTAGAGAGATCAGGTTCTAATAAGTGACTTATAGCTTCCTCTGGATTCATCTTCATTATCGAGGGCTTTGGTTCACTTATAAGCCGCCTTATTTTCGCTGATCTAGTGGGGCTTTTCGATAATCCTTGAAGAACTACACTTAAATTATTCTCACCTGAAGATCACAATGCATGACGGTATGCCATGAGTAACTTTTTGGGATCATTAGCATGTTGACCACTGATTATCGCAGCTTCTCACCTTCTTGATGGCTCAGATTTTTTATCAAATTCAAGTTTGGAGGAAAAAAAACTTGTACCAAGTTGATTTCCACAACCATTAATTTCAACATCATTACTAAAATGTACCATTATTGGTATTTTGACTTATTCTCCTCAAAACTACGTTTCATTCTCTTGCTTGCTTTAAACTTGGTACCACGTTTGCTTTTTGAGCTTGTTATTGCACGATTTAGGCGGGTCAGAGCATTATTTGACAAAATAGAAATGTCCTTATTTAACTTTTGCATGATATACTCAGCAGCTGACACTACTTCGGCAGTTTTTGCAAGAAGGTCAAGAGTCTCCCTTTTCGTGAATTTAGTCATTTTAATCAAAAAATTGGAAATAAATATGACGTGCCTATTTGAAATATTAGGAGTGAGAGTCATCGTTAGCTAGTAACGAATTTATGAAAATAACTTTCAAGTCACAGTATATTCAATCTTTTCACGCAGAGAAATTGACACTTGACACAAAAAACATTTGCACGAAAACTGCTATCTACTGTTGTTTTAATATGAACAGGATTTTCTTTTGTTTCCAAATCATTTCCTTGAAACAAACCTCACTAACTCAATACTGCACGATACCTTTTTTTCGCAAAAAAATTATCTCTGTGTCCTATAAAAGGCAATGAAAGTGAATTTTATATCTTGCGTGTAATACTAGGACTATGTGACTGAAAAAAATTATGCAAAGTGAATTTTATGAATATCGGATAATTAAAACCTTTTGAATTTTCAATTTTTGATACAATATTTGGAATGTGTAACTGAAGAAAATCCTAGAAAATGAGTTTTATACGAATCGGATAATTTTTTATAAATTTTCGTCACCATATTAGAATCGCCATTTCAAAATTTCAACTTTTTGACTAAAAATTTGTAATCTGTGACACGAATACCCCCTACAAAATGAGTATTATATAAATCCGTTGATTTTTCATAAATTCTTGTCGCCATGATGGATCGACCATTTTGAATTCTGATTTTCTGAACCAAAGTTTGTGATCTGTATCTCAAAAAAACCATGGATAATGAGTTTCATACGAATCGGACACATTTTTACAAATCTTGGTCGCCATTATTATTCTCTTCCCCTTCCAGTACCCCCACAAGACGTTGGAAAGGGGAAGGTATGTGACCTACATTATTTCTACGACTATACTTTTAAAATTCAAGCTTCGAATCCTGTGAGGGGTAGCGTCGTTGCGCACTGGAAGGGGAAGATAACTCAGGTAGCTGTGGAGGAAATGATGATCGCCCTTTTTTGTCAGCCATCGACACGTTAAGGCTGACCGATCCTTCTCAGCAGGTAACCTTCATTTATAAACAGGCAAAAATGACAAAATTTGAAAAATGTTCAATTTTAGAATGTGCAATTTGAAAGTAAGGTATTCGGAACCTGAAAGTTTTTACGATTCCATGCGTATGCAATTCATCTAAAAAAGATTAAATTTTGACAAGCAATAAATATTGTTGATTCAGTTAAACTTATCAACTTTTAGACTTTTCCACACAAATTACATGTGCCAGGAATCGGGAAAACTTATAGATTCTGAATATCTTATTTTCAAATTAATAATTGCAAAATTGAACATTTTATCAATTTCACAATTTGAGCCCGCTTACTGACAAAAATCTGCTACTAAGGGCCGGTTTCACCAACTCTGATTAAATACATGAATAGCTAATCATGATTATTTTTTAATCGAGACTTTAATCATGTTTAAATTACAATGCGTTCCACCATGGACATTTTGGTTCTGATTAGCCAATCATATACCATTCTCGTGGTAACTCTAATATTCTCTTGTAACCGCGACTCTGATTGGTTGTAATGGAAATCTCAGTTAACTTTCCAAGGTGAATTTTTTACCAAATAGTTCAATTTTCAACTATAAAATAAAAATTTACAGTAAAAAATGAAACAGCTAAATCTTCAATTATAAAAATGAATTTTCAATTTGAAAAAAAAACGAATTTTCAACAAAATAGTTCAGTTTTTTACCAAACTAGCTGAATTTTCAAACAAAATGACTTTTGAACAAAATTGTTGAGTTTCTTACAAAGTAGATACATTTTTCACCAAATTGAATTTTTTTAATTCGAATTTGAATTTTTAAACCGAAACATGAATTTTCAACGATGAAGATTAATTTTCTACCGAAAGCAAAAGCGAAGCAGTAAGGTTTTAACAGTAATTTTTCTTCAGCGAAATCGTGTTAAAAAATCCAAATCATCCATGGTTTGAAAATAATGAACTCGTTCTTTGAAAATTTGTGATCTTCTCTGTATGGGGTAAAACATATCATCATCATCATATGAGGATAAGATATCATCGTAAAACAGAGTCATATTTCCTTGCTGGATACTGCACTCACTGCGCTCGCACTCGCACTTCAATTTTGAGGTTATGTTACTTTAATCACTGATTAACCTCCTCCATGATTAAAAGAGTGGTGAAACACAAAGTATTGATTAAATATTGATATTAAATATTGATATTAAACACTAAACCCGAAACGAAACCACATGTAATTTACAGGTTATTATCGGAACATTTCATTATTATGATGTGATGTGAATTTTTATCATTTTA
>JAUMHM010000071.1:10244714-10265005 GCA_032362435.1 Melikaiella ostensackeni | reverse complement strand
ATATTGGGCTATAACCATCTTAAGTCTGAGATATAATTTTTTATAATAATAATAATAATAATAATAATAATAATAATAATACTTGAACATTGACTGAGCCATGGTATGGGAGGTGATTAGGCTTCAAATAGTTAATTCAAATAGAAATCAATAGAAAAAATTGAAACCTTCTCTTAGGAAATTTTTTAAAACAGTTTTTCAAAAACCACTTTCCGCTGATGCTAATAGGCTTGGAATCACCCTGTAGATGGGTGAAGAAATATTTTATAGCTTCACAGTTGCTATAAATTTGATGCCTTGACTTCTTAAATAAAGGATTAAATTCAAACTGCCACTAAACCACATAATTGTATTTGAATATCTCTCAAACGCCATGCATTTATGATCCATAAAGGTTCGTAAGCGATCGTCAGTGGTAAATTCGGTGGATGAGCCATAACAGCTTGCTAGCCATTATTCCTACATCTTAGAACGAGTCTTGAAAGCAAGCTGGAGCACTTTGTTCGCCTGCTACTTTTATGGTCTCTCAAGGCAGCATAATATTGTTTACTCCATCGCTGCAAGAAAATTCCATCGACTTTAGGCCCACTTTCAACCACGTATCCCAACGTATATGGTTTAGAAAATTTCATCCTATATAAATAAATATCAGCTATGACTAAAGCGATTTCATCCTAGCATCTTCGAGAATAATCCAACGGCTAATCGGCTTGACAATTTTTTGAGATATTTCAAATTAAAATTTTTATTTTCCTGGTGCAAAAATTATACCCAAAATCATTTGATGAATCTATAGAGGAGCATGGATATTCCCCAAATTCGGCAATTCGGAATAATAAAACTTATGCCCGATGGTAATGTGGAATAATACAAATTTGGGCAAATTGTTAATCGGTAAAATGAATTTTCGGCAAAATAAATATTAAGAAAAGTAGAATTTGGGGAATATTCATGTGCCTCATTCTTAACCAAGATGGAACACTTTGGTTTCAAGATCACGATTTTACAATAAAATCTACCTGCGATTTAATACGTGGAACAACGAATAGGTATTACTTAACTCCAGTCCAGCATATCTCTAATCGTACAAATATCTGATATTAGGTAAGCATTGTTCTTGCTTGCATGATTGAACCTAGTCTTCGGTACTAAATGATTACATCGAGTATTCACGCGTTTCAGTGATCACCCGGGGGCAAATTTCTCTTAAGATCCGATTTTATCGTCTTTCTTTCACTAAAGGCGCGTCTTGAATGTTTTTTCTACACTTGTAAAAATAACACATACACATGAAGGTAGATATGCGTGGCTTGGAGCGTTTAATGTAATCAAGAATCGAGTATATGTAAGAACAGAGAAAAAAGCTGGTTCGGAGAGATCAAAATTTATGGAGTCACGTGAAACGATGGAATACACCTCACTTCAATTGGTCCAATGTGCGGCATCGGACATGCTTTATAACGGACCAAATTTATATTGAAGGGAGTGGTTAGCTGCATTTTTTATCAAATTAAGAGAAGCTTCTGTGTTTCTTTTTTACGGTTATTAATTCCCAGGAATAATCAAGTTGAACCTTATATTCATCATACAATTTCTTTTTTCGAATTGTGTTATTATATCATATTTTGCAAACAATATATAACTGTAAATTTTTTAAATTCTATGATATTTGAATATTTGCAAATTTAATGCAATTTCTGCGGAATATGTGTGATAAAACGCTAATGGACAAAGTCAGTAATGAGTTGGTTTTCAAAAAATGTGGTGTAGAAGCAGTGTTGCTAACAGAACGCGCTTTTTTCAACTGCGCAGGCATCGCGTAGCGAAGGAGTGATGAAGAGACTATCCCTTTTCTTTCTTACTCAACCATTGTGCGACGCCTGCGCAGTTTAAAGAAACGCTATTTGCTACCACCACTATGTAGAAGAAACTTTGATTGACAAGAGTGAAAGAAATTTGCTCAGATGGTTTGGTCATGTTGAGAGAATGAATGAAAGACGTTAAACAAAGGATATGTACATATTTAGTTAAGGTGAATGGTAGCGTTCTCAGAGGTAGACCGGAGAAAGAATGGTTAGAATATTTGAATGAGACTTTAAAGCGAAGAGATATAAGGAAATCAACGAGTCATAGAAGCACCAGAGCTTGTATGAAAAGGTGTATGGATGTGAAGGATGCAAAAAATATATGCAAGGATAGGGATGTATGGAGGACAATTTTTCATGAGAAGAAGAGTGACGCCTGAAACGAAAGATTTTGGATAACAATTGACCCTTGCTATATGAATCCCTTGATCTCGGTAGTATAATGAGGCTAGAACCAAACGAGTGACGCGTACTGGTATAAAATAATAATAAAATGAAAGATCTAATTTAGAATTTAGTATAATTCAAGAATTTCAAAGTTCACAATATCTAAAATAAAGAAGAAGAAAAAATTGTGTCTTGCGGAAATCTAACATGCGTATCTATAAACACGACGTGCATTAATGTAACCGCACACGTAAACACTCTTTTACGTGTTGCCCTGTCGTCCAACCACCATCCGTATTTCATTAAGATACTTTGGATTCACAACACGCGCGGGGTACATCAGGCAAATGAGTTTTCAACTTTCATACCGGACGAAAAAGATTAATAACTGTCGGTCAATGTAGAGCCACTAATTAGTGTAGCTGTGACGGAAAAGTTTCTACATTTCTCGCTCAAACGTCTGATGGAAACTCTGAAAAGAAGTTCCTCGCAAAAGTGTATAATCAAGAAGATGTACACAGAGGTATGAAATTCTTGTAAGGCCATAGCTACAAGTATCCAGATTTCGGTACAAATAGCCGGATTTTTTTCGGCCTGAATTTAATGTAGAATCTTATTACCTAATAATTTTAAAATTAAATATAAGTAAAGTAATGAATATTAAGCACCTGATAAAATGTAAAGTGTCTGATGAATGAAACAAATTTTTGTAAGGAACAAGCTTCGACATATTGGGCTGTAACCATCTTAAGTCTGAGATATAATTTTTTATAATAATCAATTGTTTGCAACGTTTTTATGCAACTTCAGATAAAAAATATATCTGCGATTTACTGTGGAGTCACTGGGGCATTTGATAGAAGATTGTAATGTCATCGGGACCTACGTATGCATGCAAAGTTTCAAGTCGATTGTATATATGTATGAAATAGAGCAGACTAATTTCCAGTTATGGGAGCTTCAAAAAGAATTTTATATAACATTTGGGGAAAAAACTTATTTAGGGTGAAAAAACCATGCTGAATCAGAAAATGCTTGTTGGTACTTCGAATTCTTAGCCGGTAGCCCGGAATCCAAGATGGCGGCTTAGATAGCGGCTGATTTATTTTTAGTCCATATTAAAACTCAAGTTTTCGCGTAAAAAAAAAGCGTATGTACGTTGAAGTATGGATATATTCTCAGAAAGGTGGTAGTAATCATTTACAAAAGAGCATACAACATTCACGTAAAAAAAAACATATGAAAATTTAAAATAAGGCCAAAACAACAACAGCATTAGTACAGAGACCGATTAACTGGTTAAGAATTACGCTGGCTCAGGCATCCGGCTTTGCAAAATCAGAGTTTTGTTCACGGCAACTCCGGTTTCCTGCAACCCTACAGTTTATTGGCAGACTGAGTTCTACAGTGACATGTCAAAATGTCTGTACACGCCTTAGGAACTGACTCAAGGTTCATAAGGACCGACATGAGTTTGTTTTGATCTAGCCTCCACCTACAATTCTCCAGAAATGGCAGTTTTGGATGAATGCAATGAGCATACTCCAACACAGTCACCTGAACAGCTGGTGTCTTGCTGCGTCTCCAATGATTGCATCTTCGTCTACATGTTTTAGAAACGAGCAGAGTTTATATACGCAAAGCTCATAAATTATATACGTTCAATTATACGTAAAATACCACTTACTAATTTTACAGAGTTGAATTATGTGCTTCTTTGCGTTGGGGATCACAGATTCACGCAGAGGAGTTAACCCAAAATTGGTCAGAAGGTGGCAGGGCTCTTCCTTAGAAGATGTCAATGCAGTTTTCTTTGAAATGGTGGCTATATGTGATGTTGAATCACAGTCTGTCACTGCGTGCAAAGACAAGAGATTCTTTTGTTGAAGGGGATCTAGATGTGAGCAAACGTTGTGAATGGATATTCGTGTCTCTTAATAAAAACAAGGCAGACCTCGCCCGCACTCTTTCAGAGGAGCTTGTTTGTCATGAATTTAGCAGTACTGAAGTAGTTTTCTCCAGAGGATTTGCAGATAAGGAAAAGGACAGGTTGACTAAACCCAACGCTGATATCAGCGCTCTATCCACGCACGCAATTCAGAGTGATGCAGACAATATTGTAATTAGATCAAGAGACACAGGGACATATGCTTACTGTTCATCCCCTTCAGCAAGAGAATCTCTTGTTTTTTTCACGCAGTGACAGACTATCATTCAATATCTAATATAGCCACAATCCATGGGCATCTTATTAGGAAGAGGCCTACCACCTTCTGACCAATTTCGGGCTCATTCATCCGCATTAATCTGCGATTTCCAACGCGGATAACTTCATAAGTCAACTCTGTGAGGTTAGGAAGTAGTATTTTACGTATTATTAAGCATATATAATTTATGAGCTTTGCTTACATAAATACTGTTCTTTTCTTAAACATGTGGACAAAGATACAACCGCGTGCGATGCAGAAAGACACCAGCTTTTCGGGATATATAAAGACCGGAGGCCCTACTACCCACAAGTGATGCACTGCGCCCACACCTTTTGAAGAGTCACCATCAAGTGAAAACAACATATAAAGCGACTACGTGTGAAATATTGAAATTTGGAATTGTTTCGTTCTATTAAATAATATATTAACCTTCAAGATGACTGTTGGAGAATGCTCACCGCACTCATCCAAAACTGCCATCTATGAAGAATTGTCGGTGGAGGCTGGATCAAAACGGACTCATTCCAGTTCCTATGAACCTTGAGTCAGTTCCTAGGGCATATAAGGACATTCTGACACATTATTGTGGAATCCAGTGTGCTAATAAAATGTGCGATTGCAGGAAATCCGATTTGCCGTGTACAAAACTCTGCTCTTGCAAAGGCGGATGCCTGAACCAGTGTAATTCTTAACCAGCATTGTGTTAATCGGTCTCTGTACTAATGATATTCTTGTTTTGGAAATTTTTTTAAAATTTTCATATATTCTCTTTTACGTAAGCGTTGCATGCTCTTTTACATTGCTGAGAACATATCCAAAGTTCAACTCACACCCATTTTTCTTGCCGCAAGAGCTGTATTTTCAAAAAAAAATTGCATAGTATAACATTTATTCTTAAGATTCGTATTTGTTTTATCATTCTACCATGAGTGGGAGTAAAGAAGAAGATCCGAACAATTTTACCCTTGTAGCTTTTCGAATGAGATTTCTAGACCGATGGACAAGCGAGATATGGACTAACAATAAATCCGATGTCATCTTTGGCCGCCATCTTCGATTCCGGTCTTTCGGTTCAGATTTCAACGTGACAACAAGCATTTTCGGATTCAGGAGGGTTTTTCACCCTAAAAAAGTTGTGTCCCCAAATGTTATATGAAATTCTTCTACTAAAACGAGAGGCTTTCATCATAATTTGTCTTGCTCTGTAAGCGTATCAAAAATGGAATACAAGATTTGACAATAACGTTCTCGCACAGCCACACACAAAGTTAAATAAAAGCTTGTAACTTGTAATAAAAATGAAATAAGAAAGTAATGAAAAATAAGTAAAGTTATGAGAATCTTGAAACATATACTGGGAATAAAGAATGGCTTTATAGTTTAGTTTAGAAGTTGTAGACAGCATCATGTAAGGGAAACAGGCGATGGAGATTTTGAGGTGATTTGACCATCAACCCATTTGTATTATTTTTACTGCCTGCGCTTCCTCTATATCATACAAATACTAAATGTTGTATTTTTCTAAATTTGAAATTTCTAATTTTGGAAGATTAATATAGTTTTATAAACTAGTGAATTTTCTACATAGGGCGTTGACCAGAAAAATCTTAGGGGAGCAGCACCTAATTGAATCTATTTATGTATTGTATGGTGGCCCGGAGAAAAAATTACATCGTTTAAAGTAATTGTTACATGTTTATCCTAAAAAGTTTAGTCATGTAATTTTTTTAAGTTTTGTAGCTATCTTTAAAGCGGGAAAGAAGATATTTGCACTGAACTTATGAAATTTTTTGCCTAATCTGTATTTTGGAGTCCTGTGCATGATTTAGTGCTTTAATCTTAAGTAAATTTAATAAGACTTGGCATAAACATGTTTACCCATACACTATGCACGGGAACATAATGTGGCACACTATTCTTAAAGTGTAGAGTTATAGAAATACTTTCTTAAAATATAATAATTTTCTTCCAATATCAAAACATTTTTCACGAAATATTTTTTGGATTGGATAATATTATTTTACATTCTTAATCATGTTCTTAACATTTCTCCGCCGGTTTTTAGATTAGAATACGTGACCTTTTTGATAGAAATCTTTTAAAAAGCTTTTAAACTTAGATGATATTAATTTAAACGTTAACAACTTTTTTTGCCACCTTATATTACTGAAATTTGTTATTCCACTATTAAAAAGCCCTTAATTATTCGCTTTAACAAGCCGTATAAGCACTGCGCCACATTGACGAAAATGTTAGGTAATTTGACGCAGGTGCATTTTTATGAAAACCTAAGATACTATTGGCACTTTTTGACACTTTTTTTCAACGATGGAACTATTTTGCTACTATTTTGAAAAAAATGACATTAACTAATATTTCAAAATATTTCACGGAATCGAAAATTTTCAAAAACATTTCAAGAGATTGCAAAGATTCTAAAAGGATTTTGTAGAGTTTCAAAGCTTTTAGAATATTTTTGCAGATTCCAAGAGATTTCAGAGACTTTCAAAGACTGCAAGGAATTTTAAGAGATTTCTAAATGATTCATCTGATTTTAGAGGACCTTGAAGTTTTTTAATTTTTTTTAGAAATTTCAAGAGATTTAAAAAATTGCAAGAGATTTTGAAAGGATTTCAAGGAATTTCAGGGAGTCAATAAAATGGAATGAAATTTTAAGGGACTTCTAGGGATTTCAAAGGATTTCTACTAATTTCATGGGATTTTATGGGGTCTCAGAGGATTTGAAGATTTAAACAATTTTTAAAAAATTTAAAAAGATATTAAAGATTCCAAGATGTACGAAATTTCAAAAGATTACTAAGGATTGTACAATGTTTGAGGGATTTCGAAAATTACAAAGGATTTTAAAGCATATAGAGTATTTTAAACAATTTCAAGGAATTTCATGAGATTTCAATGGATTTTGTAGGACTGTAGAAAATTTCAAGAGATTTAAAAATTTCTAAGGAATTTCAAATGATTTCGCGAGGTTTCAAAGATTTTGAGGATTTTTTACGGTATCTGCAAAATTTAAAGGAAACTTAAGGAATTTTACCATATTTGAGAGATTCACAGGATTTCAAAAAGAATTAAAAGTTTTAAATGCCTTGTTTTAGTGGGGATCTCAAAATGAATTTTTTTTTCTGAAAAATTTGACAGAAACTTGATCTAAATTTTTGTTTGTTGTTAATAAATTTTTTTTATTGTTTGTTATTTTTGATTTAAGGTCCCTTCAAATTATCAAACATAATTTTCAATTTCAATTGCTATATTTTAGCAGGAATCTCAAAATATTTTTTCCCTCAAAAGTTTGTCAGAAACTTGATCCAAATTTTTGTTTGTTGTTAATAAATTTTTTTTATTGTTTGCATTTTATTTTGAAGGTCCCTCAAGATTATCAAACAGAATTTTCAATTTTAATTGCTATATTTTAGTGGGGATCTCATAATCAATTTTTTTAAATAAAAAATTCGATGGAAAGTTCATCTAAATTTTTGTTTGTTGGTTATACATTTTTTTATTTTTTGGTATTTCAGGTTCAGGGTCCCTTTAAATTGTCAAATACAATTTCCAATTTCAATTGCTATATTTTAGTATGGATCTCAAAATAATTTTTTTTCTGAAAAATTTGACAAAAACTTGATCTAAATTTTAGCTTTTTCTTAATAAATTGTTTTCATTGTTTGGTATTTCAGGTTGAGGGTCCCTTCAAATTACCAAACACAATTTCCACCTTCAATTACTATATTTTAGTGGGGATCTGAAAATCAATTTTTTTCTGAAAAATTTGACAAAAACTTGATCTAAATTTTTGTTTGCTGTTAATAATTTTTTTTATTGTGTGGCTTTTCATTTTAAAAGTCTCTTCAAATTATCAAACACAATTTTTCATTTTAATAGCTATATTTCAGTGGGGATCTCAGAATCAATTTTTTTCTGAAAAAATTGACAGAAACTCGATCTAAATTTTCGTTTGTTGTTAATAATTTTTTCTATTGTTTGGCATTTTATTTTGAAGATCATTCTAAATTATCAAACACAATTTTTTATTTTAATTGCTATATTTTAGTGGGGATCTCAAAATCAATTTTTTTCTGAAAAATTTGAAAGAAACTTGATCTAAATTTTTGTTTGTTGTTAATAAAAATTGTTATTGTTTAGTATTTTAGTTTGAGGGTACCTTCAAATTATCAAATATAATTAACAATTTCAATAGCTATATTTTAGTAGGGATCTCAAAATAAATTTTTTTTCCGAAAAATTTGACAGAAACTTTATCTAAATTTTCGTTTTTTCTTAATACATTTTTTTTATTTTTTGGTATTTGAGGTTCAGGGACCCTTTAAATTACCAAAAACAATTTCAAACTTTAATTGCTATATTTTAGTGGGGATCTCGAAATCAATTTTTTTTTCTGAAAAATTTGACGGAAATTTGATCTAAATTTTTGTTTGTAATTAATTATTTTTTTCATCATTTGATATTCTAGGTTAAAGGTCCTTTCAAATTATCAAACACAATTTCATATTTTAATTGCTATATTTCAGTGGGAATCTCAAAATAAATTTTTGCTTCTGAAAAATTTGACAAAAACTGGCTCTAAATTTTTGTTTTTTGAAAATTGTTAGAAAATTGATTCTGAGATCCCCACTAAAATATAGCAATCAAAATTGAGAATCCTGTTTGATAATTCGAAGGAACCTGTTATTTGAAATACTCAAAAAAAATTTATTGACAACAAACAAAAATTTAGATCAAGTTTCTGTCAATTTTTTCAGAAAAAAAAATTTATTTTGAGATCCCCACTAAAATATATCAATTAAAATTGAAAATTGTGTTTAATAATTCGAAGAGACCCTTAAAGTAAAATACCAAACACTGAAAAAAATTTATTAACAACAAACAAAAATGTAGATCAAGTTTATGTCAAATTTTTCAGAAAAAAAAGTTGATTTTGTAATCTTCTCTGAAATATGGCATTCAAAATTGAAAGTTGTGTTTGATGTTATAATAGTGTTCATGTGTTTGATATTTGATTATGTTAGGAAATATTTAAAATCATTGTTTACTGTAAATTAGGGCAGTTTTTTTTGTGTGTATTTATTGCGGAAAATCTAACCTCAGAATTGTCAATAAAATATTAACACTAATTGTGAATTTTATTCACAAGTGGGGGTCACAGTTTTTAATGCGTTACATTCGTTAATGTTGCGGTATCGTATGATACCTGTCTCCACATTTAATAGTTATTTTTTGATTTGTTCAACAATAAACAACTTCAAATACGGATGGGAAATTTGTAAACAACTCGTCACCCAAAGTTTCGTCCCTGGCCTACTTTCAGAACCATGCGCATGCGCGGGCGTCCATGTTTGTGCGCGAAATTCGAAGAGACACCTGCTCAGTATGTTTTTGAGTGCTGCTGTGGAAGTAGGGTTGCATTTTTCAAAAATGTTTTAACATGTAACAACCCTACGATTGGGATGTGAGAAACCTAATTGCAGACCTCATTGAACATTTTCTCATGTTTGTGGGCTCAAGTTAAAATATCGAAAAATGGTTAAAATCATGAAAAATGGTATTGTTTCGTTATTTTCAGGTCAATCACTATGTTTCCTGATCCCGGTGGAGCGTGAAAGTTGTATACTATGATAAATCAAGTTAAAGTAGCGAAAATGATAAAAATCACAACAAATTTCATTTTCGTCGTTATTTTCAAGCGAATAACTTTTTTCTGATTCAGGTAAATGATAAATTTGTACACTATGATGGTACGTTATGTGCACGATAATCGCACAAGCCTCAGTCTTTTTCATGATGCCGATGGGCATCTATCCTATCCTGGGACCTGAGTCCCTTATCGCCATTCCGTCACGGATCCGGAGTATCGTTCCTTTGACTCTTATCTCGCGTTCCTGAGCTTCGCATGCGATATGCTCGCCTCTTGGAAGGGCGAGTACCGAGTATTTACCTGATGGAAATTCCATGGAGTTGGAGCGTTACTTCGACTCAGCCTCTATCCGTGAGGCATTGAAATTCGTATTTTCCCGTGGGGCTATCCATCATTCGGCCGCGATTAATCGTCGTGAATAGCGGCAATTATTTATTCCAGAGCTACGCCGCTTGGCTTTCTATGTGTTCTGATATTCTCACGCCTCGTGACTGACGCGCCATTTAGCAGATGCACCGGAAAGTAAATAAGTCAAATATATCAATAAATTTGATAAATCTATTTGAATTTGATTAAAAATAAAATCAGCCATGTACATATACACAATTAATATATTATGTTTCATTATTCATAACTGTAGTTATCCTATAAATTACCCCTGATAAGGAAGTCTAAATTGACTCTTTCCTTTTTGTCCCTCTTTTTTCCTTTTTCTTTGTACATTTATTGTACATTCGTCTCCAATGAGCCGGAAAAGTGGATAGTCTTGAAGTCTAGCTTTCATTTGTGTACTTTTTGGGTGTTCTTTTTTCAGTACATCAAAAATTTCCATAAAAAAGTAGATTTCATTTCGATCTTTAAGAAATTTTAGAATCGAGACATTAAGCAAGAATTGGTTCCAATCTGCAAGGTTGCCTATGAATACGTAAGATTTCTTTCAATTGAGGCGTTAATGTTTAACTCAATTTATCAAAAGATATCTACTTTACTTAAATATAAGTTACAAATTTGATGAAGTTAGTAATTTTTTAGAAATGTGTTATTGGTTTGGATTATTACCTTTTTCTTTATACTATTATTCACATTATATCGTCTTTGATTATTTATTACGTAACATTTCATATCACATATGTCCAACAAATGTAGAGTCACGAAGTTAACTATTCTAAAAATCTGGTGTCCACCTTTCATGAAATCTCGTGGAATCTCTGGAAATCTTTGAAATCCCGTGGATTTTTTTTAAATTTTTGTAAATTCCCGAAATTTGTTGAACCATGTGAAAATTCCTTGAAATTTTTTGAATTCTATGGATATTGTACACAATCCCTTGAAATCCCTTTAAGACCATCAAGCTCCCTGGGAATCCCTTGAAACCCTCTAAAAACAGTGGAAGACCCTTAAAATTCTTTGAGATTCCTTGAATTCCATAAATATCGTACATGACCTCTTGAAACCTTTTTAAAACGACTAAGCTCCCCGGGAATCTCTTGAAATCCTTTAGAAACTGTGGAAATCCCTTATATATTCTTTGAGATCCTTTGAAGTCCTTGGAATTCTATAGATATTAACATAATCTGCTTAAACCCCATTTAAGCGATTAAGATCCCTAAAAATTCCTAGGAATTCCTTTAAGAACTAGGAAATCCCTTGAAATTCTTTGAGATTCTTTGAATTCCATAGATATCGTACACAGTCTCTTAAAACCTTTTTAAAACGATTAAATGCCCTGAAAATCCCTTAAAATCCTTCAAATATTAAGGAAATTCCTTAAAATTGTTTGAGATTCTTGGAATCCTCGAATTCTATAGATATTGACATAATCTTGAAACCCCATTTAAACGATTGAGATCCTTATAAATTCCCTGAAATTCTTTAAAAACTGTGCAATGCCTTGAAATTCTTTGAGATTCCTTGAATTCCATAGATATCATACACAATCTCTTATAACCTTCTTAAAACGATTAAACTCCCTGAAAATCCCTCAAAATCCTTCAAAAACTGTGGAAATCCCTCAAAATTCTTTGAGATTCCTTGAAACCCTTTGAATTAGACAGATATTGTACATAATCTCTGGAAACCCCTTTCAAAGTATTAGGCTCCCTGGAAATCCCTTGAAATCCTTTAAAAACTGTGGCAATCTCTTAAAATTCTTTGAGATCCCTTGAAATCTTTGAAATACCTTTTAAAATGCATTGAAATCTTTAAAAGCCTTGAACATTTTTCCAAATATCTTGAAATCCCTTCAAATACTTCGAAAGCCTTGAAATCCTTCAAAATCTTTTATAATATTCGGAAATCCTTTCAAATTTCGTTAAATCTTTTACAGTCTTACGAAATCCTTACGAAACACTTAAAATTTTTTAAGATTCCTTGAATTCCACAGATATCGTATATAATCTCTTGAAACCTTTTTAAAACGACTAAGCTCCCAGGAAATCTCTTGAAATCCTTTAAACAATGTGAAAATCCTTCAGAATTCTTTGAGATTCCTTGAAATCTTTGGAATTCTGTAGATATTGACATGTTCTTTTCAAACTCCATTTAAACGATAAAGATCCCTGAAAAGTCCTTGAAATCCTGCACAAACTGTGACAATCCCTTCAAATTCTTTAAGATCCTTTGGAATCCTTGAAATCGCTTTTGAAATGCATTGAGATATTTCAAATCCTTGGAAATTTGTCCAAATCTCTCAAAATCTCTTAAAATATTTTGAATGCCGTTAAAATTCCTTAAAATCCCTTAAAATTCTTTATAATATTCGGAAATCCTTCGAAATTCCATTAAACCTTTTGAAATCTTACGAAATCCTTACTAAATCCTTATGAGACTCTTAAAATTCTTTGAGTTTCCTTGAATTCCATAGATATCGTATCTAATCTCTTGAAACCTTTTTGAAGCGATAAAATTCCATGGAAATCTCTTGACATCTTTTGAAAACTGTGGAAATCCCGTGAAATTCTTTGAGTTCCTTTAAAATACTTGCAGTTTTATAGATATTGACATAATCTCTTTAAACCCCATTCAAACGATTAAGATCCCTGGAAATTCCTTGAAATTCTTTGCGATTCCTTGAATTCCATAGATATCGTACGAAATCTCAGTCGAAGCGTTCCAGAAATGTTACGAAGCATGGAAAACGCGCTGGAATCGTTGTGTAGCTGCCCAAGGGAACTACTTTGAAGGGGATGGAAGAGTTGTACAATAATTTTCAAATATATGGTTTTTGTATAATCAGTCTCATTACTTAATTGTCACACCTCGTATAATATTTTACAATTTCTTGAAATTCCATATAATCCTTGAAATTCCGTGAAATATGTCGAAATATTACGATGTCCCTAGAAATCTTTGAAATCCGTTTAAAATCCGCGTGAATCTTTCCAAAATACTTGTCTCCCCTTAAAATTTTCTAAATGACATTAAAGTCCTTGAAAAATATTTAAAATTCCTAGAAATCCCTCAACATCCTTTATAATGCTCGGGAATCCCTTGAAATATCATTAAACCTTCAAAAATCCTTGCAATTACTTGAAATCCTTTTCAATATTCGGACATCCTTTGAAAATCCGTTGAATCTTTTAAAATCCTTCAAATCGCTCGAAAATTTCAAAATCCCATATAACCCCATGTAATCCTTCAAAATCCATGGAAATCCTGTAAAATCTCAAAAATCGGTTAAAATTCTTAAAATTTAATGAAATATTTCGAAATATTACGAGATCCCGTGAAATATTTGAAATTACTTCAAAATTAATTGAAATCTTTAACATCTGTGGAAATATTTCCAAGTCCCTTGAAATACCTTAAATTATTGCAAAATACATCAAAACCTTACAAAGGCCATTAAAGTTCCTGCAAATCCCTTAAAATCCTTTCTAATATCCGAAAATGCTTTAAAATTCCGTTAAATTTTTTTTAAATTCTTGCAAACGCTTGAAATCCTCAAATTCCCATAAAATCTCATATAATACCTGAAATTGCGTGAAATATTTCGAACTACTGCGAGCTGCCTTGGAATCTTGGAAATCATTTGAAATTCTTTGAGATCTTCAAAATCCATGAGAATCTTCACAAATCACTTGGAACCCCTTAAAATCTTACAAAATCATCAATTACAATATCATCTGATGGATACCAATATTTTGAAAAATTCGAAAAAAAATATTCTAAATAATTCTTTGACTGAATTTATTTCAAATTGGGCAGGCAGTCCATGATTATTGGGATGGTTCAAAAATTTGACTTTCTAATAGATGGTATGTCACCCCGCCATTTCCTAAGGTTCTCGGAAGAAAACTCTTCAAGTTTAAGCCAAATAGGTTAATATTAAGACGTGCCGCAAAGACCCGGAAAATCCCATGAGATTAGCACGGGAAAATGTTTGTTTTTGGAAAAATGAGATTCACATTTCTGGGTCTAAACCTAGCTTGCGCGATATTATCAGAATTTGTTGGGGAGTGTTCAAGGAATAATTTCCGCTAAATTACTTCAAACTTTGACGCCCCCCACCCCCCTTATGGAACGCCAAAAATGCCTCAAAAACTGAAATGGACAATTTTGCTCAAAACTGAAACATATGAGCTCTGTTTTATTCTTTTTAGCTATAAATTATTTTCATTCGACAAGTCAAATGTTTTTAAACATTCTTTTACGTTTGACTGAACAATTAGTCATTATCAGAAAGACTGATCTTTGTTTCAAGCATTTACCAATTGCTTAAACAATAATTATTATTTATTTGTGAGTTTTTCTCAAAGAGATGTAGGAAACTCTAGATTTTTTTAAAAATTTGGTTAACTTTGTCGCTTATTATTACATATCTACGTCATTGAGATATTACTACTCTATTCTGTAATAAATTTGTATTGGTTTTAATTTTTTTGTTCAAACAATTTTTTTCTGAAATAAATGTTTGAAATTGATCTTTTTCTTTAATAACGCGGTAATTTATTATAGTCACGATCAACATTTTTAGTTGAAATTATTAATCAATTTTTTAAAAAATATATTAAAAATTAATTGCATTCCCATAAAAATTTACAATTAATCTTTAATAAATCTCTTTTAAAGAAAAAGTCACAAGTTAATAATAATTAATTGTTTAAACAATTAGTAAATGCTCGAAACAAAGATCAGTCTTTCTGATAATGACTAATTGTCTGATCAAACGTAATAGAGTACCTTTCAATGAGTTAGTAAGGAAAAAAGGTAATCAAATCAAATGGAAATTGTTTAAATGATTGCAAATTATTTAAGAAATGCTGAAAAACTTTTCCTTTGTCGAATAAAAATAATTGATGGGAGAAAACGAAAAAGAGAGATCATGTATGTGTCAATTTTGCTTTTAATCTCTGACCTTTGATCCAGCATCTTTGACTTCTGACCTCTGACCTACGCCATATTTGTATAATTTATTAAACAAATATTAACAAATATTAATAATATTTTATTTTCTTATTTTATTTTTTGATTTTTTTATTTTAATTAATATTGAAAATATTAACAAATATTAAACGCCATATTTTGTATAATTTGAAAATTGTCAATTTCAGTTTTTTGGGGTATTTTTGATCCTCCACAAGGTGGGCTGGGGAGTGTCGAAGTTCAAAATAATTCAGTGGAATTTTTTTTTCTCCGAAACATTTTTCCGAAAAGAAAAATTTTCGCATATTAATCTTTTAGGATTTTTTGGACCTTTACAGCACGCCTTGATATTAAACGAGTTGTCTCAAGCTTAAAGGGAATCTTTTTTCCGGAAACCTCTCAAAGTGAGGGGGGGGGGGGTGACACGCCCTCTATTCGAAAAAAAAATTTCAACAGATATAATTTTGGACCACTCTAATGGTCATGTTTGAGTCACAGATTTATATATTTTTTCTGATTCTGATGGGATTTCTCGTCCTCTTTCAAAATCCGTTGAATAATTGTTTAAAAGTTCAAAATTGACAAAATGGCGGTGATTTTTTTGAAAATATTCTAAAGTCAATTTACTCGGAAGCCCGCCGTTTTTTTCTAGAATTTTTTCTGGTTTCGTCCTGATATAAAGGATATATCTATGATAGTCTGTCCTGTGCCTGCGTCTTGGAGAGAAAAGAGAATTTTATTTGTCCAAAAAACGAAAATTCACGTTTTTTGCCAAAGCGAGACAAGACACGAAAAAAGTCAAACGGAAAAAATTGTTCCTCTAGAAAAGTCATTTTCAAATTTCTGCGAAAATATATATAAAATCCTTCAAAATTTCTTTTTTTCTCTACAATACAATTTTATGGTGTCATAAAAAATAAAAATAAAACGTTTTAATAGTTTTAACATCTTTTGTATCAAAATTTTTCCTTTGAAGTTGGTATTTTTGAAAAAATGAAAACTCTCCATTTTTTCTAACTTACTTTATCATTCTCCCATCAACACGTTGAAACTGTGAAATTTTTTTTTGTCTTTCGTGACACCATAAAAATTTATTTTTGAGAAAAAAATTAATCTTTGAGTATTTATAGAAAAATCACCGCCATATTTTCAATTTCTAATTTTTGAAAAATTTTTTGACAAATTTGAAAAAAGGGCGAAAAATTCTATTGAAATCAAAAATAAAAAGATAATCACCTATATTACATAGCTAGACAATATCACATTTGGAAAAAATTTGGACCATTTTTTGATAATCCGCGTTTTTAACATTCAAAATTCAAATATGCATAACTTTGTCAAATAAATGTTTTCGTATAATCGATAAGAGTCGTCTTATCTTACTTCCTATGAGAAAAAAAATTACGAAAAAATTACATTTTCATACAAAGTTTTATAAAAGATTTTGTAATATTTTGCATAAAAACTAAAAATGAAAACTGCAGAATTTACCTGAAAAAAATTAGAAGATTTTAGCAATTAAAATGGCCATTTTTATTGCTAAAATCTTCTTTTTTTCAGGTATATTTTGAGTGCGATAAAGTTTCTACATGCACAAAAAAGTTTTGGGATAGTTTGCAAAGCTTTAAAAAAATTATTTTAGTTTTTTGGGGTTTTATAAAAATGAGATTTTGTACTAGAAAAACTGAAAATATTGAAATCTTACAAGATCTTTGAAGATTAGGCAAATCACGTAAGTTATGAAAGAAAATTAATATCAGCGATTTTCGCGAAATTCTGAGAAGTACGAATTGTTTTGAACTTATTTTAGCCCCGCGAAAGCTTAGGATATTGATCAATCTATTTTAAATTTTACACAGGTTATAAGGGACCCAAAACGAAACTTTTCAGTGCTGGGCTGTTTTTGATTCTCGAATTATTTTTTTCGTTATCGGCCCTAATGAATTGTCATAATGATTTATGAACAAAGTTTTCTATGAAAAACTAATACAATGAATATCCCCAAAACCCAATCATAATTTTTCAGAGCCTTATTTTTAAAAAAAATCATGATATTGTACAAAGTTTTATGAATAATTACAAGTTTTCTATCACAATCTTAGTTTTTTATAGATTTTATTAAAAAATTATAAATTTGTATAAATTTATGTAAACAATAACAATTTCTCAATAACGGCAAGAGATAAGTAAAAACTGACCAAATTTTATGTGTTTCCCAAACTGGGATGATCCTCGTCCGCACCGTTCTGGCCCAGTAATCAAGACTTGCGAAATTTTCGAAATTTCTAAAATTTTGAATTTTTCGATAATGGTGAAAGATAAATGAAAATTAACAAAACTCAAAGGAGTGTCAAACAAGAATGATTTTTTCCACCTGGAACTGACCCAGTATCATTATTTGCAAAATTGGTTGCCTGAAAAAAAGTAGTTAAGTTCGGTGTGTTTATAAATCATTGGACCGGCATTGGTATAAGTCTCAACGAATTCTACAAATATTTTTGAATAAAACTCAATTCTAGAATTAATCTTGATAAAACAACGAATTTGCACTTTTTCTATGAATTTGCAATTTTTATTTCTTTAGTTAGTTGTGTGTATTAGTGCTAAGTTTATGTTTCTGTACTGTGTGAATCAAATAGAATTACGACATACGATAAATGCTGCCGGAATTTGACTTTGACGGTTTTCACCAATACTCCTCATTTTGGTGAAGTTTTTGAAAGACTGATCAGATTCGATTGAGTTTTGGCAGACTTTTTTGAAGCTTGAACAGGAAGAAGGATTTGTTAACCAGCCATTTTCGACCAAGAGCTCTGGTCTTATCCGTCAAAAATACTATTTGAAAAATTAAAAATTCAATTTTCCGGCCAAACTATGCAATATAAAAAAATGTTAAGCAGAAAAATTGTTCATCTCAAGAAGATCTACAAATTTGCTTGATACCATTTTTTGAGAAGATGCATAGCTTTCGTTTTAATCGTGAAAAATGTTATCAAAAATTTAAAATTCCATCTACAAAACAAGATTTTACAAAATATTCCATTAGTCCAACAAAATCAGTGTGGGTTAATAACTACGATTTTGTTGTGCTAACAAAAACGGCTTAATGAAACGGTTTTGTTGCCTCGGGCGCCTTTGGCCAGGCTACCGGGCGCGTCTTCGGGTTGCGGATAGAGGGGCCTTGTACCGAGGGTTTCTACTAAATTACGTTCATACAACACTACAAGCAGGCGCGAGCAATGATCCAAGGATCGTCCGGAAGGGAAAAATCCCAAGAGAAGGCGTGAACAACCGTGCCGAAGGCCGTATGGCATCAGGGTGTGGTGTTCTGTACCGTCTTTTTGCCCAGCTACTCGTGGGAAACAAGATGGAAGATGACAATTTAAGTAAAAGTTTGACCTACAAAATGTTTGGCGGAGAGTCGGAGGTGATAGAGGAGCCGAACGAGAGAAAGTTGGAAGTGCGAATCGCGAAAGAAAATATGTACTACTATGCGACGAGGGGGTATACAATAGAGATGGAATCGATACTAGCGAAAATGAGGATCTTCTGCTCACTGAAGAGGAACATGTTCATGGAAATCAGAGATGGGCTAGATAAAGTGCAGGAAGTGATGGCAAAGATAGACCTCGCTCTTAGGTTGACAGAGGCGTTCCAGGACAATTTTGTGCACGGCATTGGTTTTGCAATTAGTAAGAGGGCCCAGGCTAAGAGGCAATATAGGAAAATGGTCGAAGACGATCAACAAACAGACTCAGACGGAGAAAGAAGCCGAGGCATGTCTCGCACCCACTCAAGTAAAGACGACGAGAAAGCTTACCGAGAGCCCTACGGAGCCCGTGGCATCCAGACAGGGGCTAAAGAAGCTTAAGTCTCGGGTAGGAAACGGGGATAACATGCGCGAGCTAGTTCTCCAAATCGAGGTGGAGATCCTCGAATTAGAACCCTCGACGGAGAAAGAGAGAGTGAAGGAAGCCCTGGTGAAATACTTCGGTAACACCAGGACAGGTGATTTCAATGTCAACATGACAAAGGAAGTATTCAGGGGAAGCCTGAAAGCGTATGTGGAGATGAGCGAGGAGATCGACGCGAGGCTCCCTGGTCAGGACACCTCAAGACATAACAATGAGTTGCTGGATATGCGGCAAAGAGGGACATACAGCTGTGGAATGCAACAGCAAGCCACAGTGTTACCCTTGTGTCGCCAAGGAAAGTAGCCCCAGACCGACCATCTTCTAGGGTCATCGAGATGAACGGCATTCAGGGTAAGTCTACAATGGGAGTCGTGAACGTCGACGTGCAAACATATATGGGGCAAAATTCGTCAAGTGTACCTGCCTAACAACTTTTTGTCTCCGATTTCCTCGAAAGTCCGCGAAATTATTGTCCTAGTAAACCTCTTTTAATTCCCCTAAGAGAACGTCTCTAGTACGACGGGTTATCAGTATACAGGGGCTCGAATTTTCAACTTTTTACCGCGCACGCTGATACTCCATTAACCATAACTTCTACAAAAGTTATCCAAATTAACTTTTTTATGAAGGTCTTGAAAACGCTTTTTCATCAGCTTTACGCTGAAGGCAATGGTTTTAGATAAAAGAAATTATTTGAGCTTCATTTTACAATTTTAAACATATTTTTGAGATTTTCTCCAAGTGCGGCCGTTAATTTTCTTTCCAAAATTATGTTTAAAAAAAAGCTTGACTTTTTCCCTTTAAAATGAGCCATGGTCGAAAGTGGGGCGAAAGAAATTGGTGGAGATATATAACACTTCTTGCGCGCGGTTTCTGCGTC
>JAUMHM010000071.1:10202757-10218272 GCA_032362435.1 Melikaiella ostensackeni | reverse complement strand
ATTTTCACTATTCAAATTGTGGCGGCAGATAGCCATAGAGATTTATAGCCCAATATAGGAAAATTGAAATTTTTCTAAAATAAATCAATAAATAATCATAAAAATAATAAATAATAATTAAAATTTATAAAAAAGTAGATAAATTCATTTGACCGGAAATATAACTATTCCAGTTATTTCTTTTCATTATTTTGGTTAAAAATTCATCTTTTTTGGTTACAAATTTTATCATTTGGTTGAAAATGTAATTATTTTGTTCGAAATTGAACGATTCTGAAAGAAAATTATTTCATTCAATTAACAATAATTCAACTGTTCTGTTGAAAATTAGTTTTTTAGTTGAATCAAACTGTTCTTGACTTAAAATTAATTTTTCTTTGGTTGAAATGTATGAACTATTACACTTTTAGTTGAGGATTCATCTTTTTTCGTTAAAAATTTATTTTTTCGAATGAAAATTCAACTATGACGTTTTTGGTTTAGAATTGATCTTTTTAAGTTGAAAATTCATAAACATATTTTGTTTGAAATTCGTGTTTCTTCGTAACAATGAATCATTTTGGTTGTCATCTCTTTGTTTTCAAATTGAAGAATTTTGTTAAAAATTCGTCTTTTTTGATTAAAATTTTTTCTATTACATTTTTTATTTAAAATTCATTTTTTTTGATAAAAATTCATTCTTTCGTTGAAAATCAATTTTTTTGTTGAAAACCTGCCTTTTTGGCTTGAAATTTTAAGAGTCTGGTTGATTTTATTTTTCTCTTGACTGAAAATTTAACTATCTTCATGAAAATTATTTTTTTGTTCGAATATAACTTTTTTTGACTTAAAATCAATCGTTACATTTTTCGTTGAGGATTCATCTTTTTCCATTAAGAATTAATTTCTTTAATCAAAATTTTAACTCCCATTTTTGGTTAAAAACTAATCGTTTCAAGTTGAAAATTCATATATCTTGCTTGAAATCTGTCTTTTTTGGGTCATCAACTATTACACTTTTTGTTAGGAAGTCATCTTTTTTCGATGAATTTAATTGTTCCTGATTTTTAATAAAAATATTTTTTGGTTGAAATATCAACTTTTACATTTTTTGTTGAGTACTCTTCTTTTTCCGTTCAAAAATTTTTTTCAAATGAAAAAAAATGCATTTATTTTGTTGAAAATCCGTCTTTTTTGGTAAAAAATTATCTTCTTGGTTGAAAATTCTTCTCTTTGGTTTCAAATTTACCTATTTTGTTGGGAATTTGTCTCTTTTAGTTGAGTTCAACTGTATTTGATTCAAAATGAAAATACTTTTCAGTTGAAAAATGAACTATTTGGTTAACATTTTTTTTGGTTAAACATTCATTTTCTAAATGAAAATTTGACCATTCCACTTTTGGTTCAGAATTTATAGCGTTTAGCTAAAGATTCAATTATTTGGTTGAATATTTTTCTTTTTTATTTGAAAATTCCTGTATGTTGACTGCAAATTACAATTTCATTTCAATGTCGTCAAAAAAATTTATTTACTGGATGAAGATTCGTTATTATTGCAAAAAATGTAATGAATCCAATGAACCAGTTTATTAAATGATTTTTCTGTTTGATAAGAAAAATAAATTGATAGTGTAGAGAATTGAAAAAAATGGCGGGCCTATTATTGTCTCTAAATAATAAACATAAGTGTGCCAACATAAAAAAATAATAATAAGAACAATAATAAATTATTATATTACAAACTCGACAATTATTTCTTTAAATTCTTTTATGATATCAATAATTTCTTTTTATCAAACAAAAAATTATTCTATAAACTGATTCATGAAAGTAATTTCCTTTATTGAAAACCACTTCTTTTTATACATTGTCTTCTATTCGTACTTGGCTTTATCTTTTGATTTCACAATGTTGATAACCTTCAAAATAAATAAATAACATATTGAAAGTCATGTCCAACATAGTAGTCAGTAGTTTAGTTTGGGCTTTATAATAAGGCGATTTTAATGAGGCGACATATTTAATAAATATCTGATGAAAAAAAGCGCGTCAAAGCTTAAGAAATGGAATAAAATATTGTTCGATTGATTGATGGAGAAAATAATAATAAGGGATGTTAATGAATAATACGCAGGTCATACAAGCGCGGGTGCCCCGTACCAACTAGCCACAGCGCAACTAGGCGTGCTATAATGTCTCAGTGGTTCTAATACTTGATAGAAATGATTTCTTTGTTTACGCGTAACAAATATTTGATTTCATTTTTACTTTTATGTAGCTGAGAAACGGTTTAGATATCTTCTAAATTATATTTTCAATACGGTTCCATTGTAGAAAAACGGCAGTTACTAATAAAATAAGAAAAGATTTTGGTGGACGGTTTTCCTGGCCTGTTACATTTCGAGATGGTTTTCGAAGAGTCCCCTTGCCTGTTACGTTTTAAGGTGCTTTTTGGTGTGAGCACCCTTGCCTCTCATATTTTGGGAAGTTTTTTTTTGGTGTTATACTCTTCGTCTCTAACAATTTGGAGTGCTTTTTGATGTGAGTCTCCTTGCCTTTCACATTTCGGGGTGTTTTTTTGTGTGAGTCCCCTTGCCTCTCACGTTTTAGGGTGCTTTTTGGTGTGAGTCCCCTTGCCTCTTATGTTTTGGGAAGTTTTTTTTGGTGTTATACTCTTCGTCTCTCACAATTTGGAGTGCTTTTTGATGTGGGTCTTCTTGCCTCCTACATTTCGGGGTGCTTTTTTCATGTGAGTGCCCTTGCCTCTCGAGTTTAGGGGTGCTTCTTGGTGAGACGAGTCTTTGTTAGTGACAACTCGATTGAATTTTCTGGTATGAAATCCTCTGATGCGACGAACATTTTTATTTCGTGCTTCTTGCGCTTCTGCAGTCAGCTGACCAATAGAGAGAAGGGCTGATCGAATGATGTCTCCACCATGCAACAGGATCTCATGCACTGACGAAGGCATGTAAGGCCATTTGTAATGTTTAACATACAGCTCGGCAGTCTTTAAACAATACAAGTCAAACTTACCTGGATGGACATCCTTTCCACAATTTGAAACCTAGAGTGCCACTGCCTTGCTTCGGAAGATCAACAATTAACCCCATTTTTTCTCTAAACTTTTCTTGAATAGCCTTTTTTCTTTCACCCATCAGCTTTTTTTCTCCATTCTGTAGAGTCGTCCAGCTTTTCTTAAAACCTTCACGATACGCTACATGCAGAAGACACTCCATGAAGCGTATACGAGCGTGGAGTGAAGAAATTCCAAACTCGTAATTTTCTGGCTGCACAAGTCTCTTCTGAACATTTTTTAATTCATTAATTTCTGAAGGATTTGCTTTACATATAAAGCAGGATGCAGATGATGGTGTTTCAGAAACTGCCCGGCACACTATTCCATCAAACATTGTGAAAACCATTTTATGATGTACAAAAAATTTGAAATTATTGATTTTAATTGTTATTGGTAACAGAGCAGCAATTCCTATTTTTTGATGATTTGACTTCTAATCTAGTTTTATTGACTGTTTCCTTTGTGTATTCGAACATTAACGGACGACATTACCTGACAGGACCTGGCCGAGGATTGTTTCAAAGTACCGAAGACTCGAGAGAAAATTTTCCAGATGATTCGAGCGGAGATTGGACATCTCAGCATGAGGGTACGATAGATACCATAAATATGCTTTCATCGGATATGCCGTCTTCATCCAATTTTTTGTTTATATTAACTCTGACTAGAGGCTCCATCACAACCCCATTTGGATATCATCCTTAAATGAACTACATTTCTAGGGGTGATAATAGAATTAGTCAAAGACATAATTTCAGGAATTTGAAGCGAACGTGATGCTGTATGATTCAACAAAGCTTGTAAATCACTCTTAACCCGTTTTCCCGTAACCTGTATGGCTGATTCTGGAGGACAGCATTCTTGTCTTGCTGTAGAGAGTTCTTTGTACGGTTTCAATACGTGTGCATTCTTTGTCTTCATTTGCAGATGAATACACTTAAATTGATACTTGAAAAGTTTATCATCTTCTATTAGAACTAAACATTCATTAGCAGTAAATGGAATGAGTTCTCCACCTTCCAGTAGATACTTATTTAGCTCATCAGAATCAGCCCATAGAAGTTCACGGATTTTCTTGTCTAATAAAGTCTTCCCTATATATTTTAAGTTTGTGAGAAATGCGACTTGAATTTCTGTTTCTGAGTAGGTTTCCCAAATGGACGCAATCTTCCTCCTCTTAGCCGGAATCGAACAATGCTCAAAATCACTTTCCGGAAGTCTTCCACATTTTTGGTGCTCAAAATTTACCACAAAGGGGGAAGCAACCTTTTTTGATGTTTGCTTTCATACACTTCTTCTTTATGAAAAGAATTGCTTCTTTTTTTCTTAGAAGCAGGAATGAAGTGTCGAAGAAGCTTTTCTTCAACTAATTCAAGCCCATATTTCTTTAATTCGAATTTCTTTTTGATAAAATTTGTCAAAGGTCCAACACTGATCCCCTCGCCTGACTTCATACTATCTATCAATATATCCGACATGATTTTGTTTGTGACTTCAACGTCACCCATTTTAGGAGTTAACCAAAACAATACTTACTAACAAAAAAATACAATAAAGAACTGGAACAAAACCTGAAGAGTAATTGAAACAGAAAACACAAAAATGAAAGAATTCAATGAACCACAGATAAAAATTAGAAGAATATTTCTTAAAACACTAAGGTCAAAAGCCTGCTAACACGAGCTGCTGAAATCGGCTACTTAAAGGAAAAACAAAAGAAGGTGATACCAAGAAATAGCAGTTCAAGTCTGAAGATAGATATCTATTTCAATAAAAAACAAATGAATGTTATATCCACGGAAAAGCCGATACCAGTCTGAAGTTAGCCGTCTACTTCGAGCAAAAACAAATGAGTGTATATAACTGCGCGTTTCTTTAAAAAAATTGTTTATAACAATCACATTTGTCATGAAATAGCAATATAGTTTACAAAAGTATCACTAGCAAGACTAACAAAGTACGTTTAAAAAAAAAGTAACTAAAACTCTTGAAAATTACTCAAACTGCGCATTTGTTCATAAAATTTGTTTATAACAATAAGAAATATATTACGTTTTGTCTTCATATGTTTTCATGTTACTTGAAATTGGATTAAAAACGAAAATCGCTTGATAAGTATCCAAAACCACTCAAAAATCACTATATATATCTACATATATATAGTATTGTATTGCTGGACAAAAATCTACGTTATCTTGGAATTTCTAAATTCATTTTTTGCCTAGAAATTTTTCTACGTTGTAAAGTATTGAATTTTTGTGTTAAATGTTTTTTGTGCTTTCGAAAAAACTGATTATATTTGAGATTTTCAAAAATCGAAAAGTCACAGAAAAACTGAAAAGGTAGATTTCTATTCAAAATGAAACTTCCAGTGTAATTCTATTTCTATTGATTGGATCAAAAAATCTAAGTTTGTCAAAATTATCAAAATTTTCCAAGTGAGGTGGAATGAGATCACTTCTTCAGCACCTGATTAGAAAATTTTTCTGATTACGTAAAAGATCTACTCTTGATAATAAACAAGAGAATTTTTGTAGATGTACCAATAGTTGAATTCCAGAATGGAATCTGATCCATTGGAAAAACATCCAGTAGGGTGTAGAGGATTTCCATTTTGGTTGTAAATCATTCATCTTTAGTTTCGACATCTTCTTTGATGCATAAGTAAATTTTTGGTGCCAAAGGTCAAATGAACAAAAACCTTGATTCGAGTTTGCATTTGCTACAGTTCTCGCCTTCCTTTTCAATGAGAACCATTTCTGCAAAGGCACGCTTATAATAATTAGGTTCAACATGTGAGATTTCAACTTCATCCCATTTAATGGCAGTTGGATCCCTATTATGGCATTGAATCAAATGTTTAGCTAGAACTTTATGATTTTTTTCTACATCGTCGATGTTATTTTTATGTTCCTTTATTCTAATGCGTAAGGGGCGTTTTGTTTCTCCTACATAAGTCCTGCCACAGTCACACGCGATTTTATAAACTACGTTACATTGATATAAATTATCTAATTTATCTTTTTCCCAATTTAATAAATTGATTTAACTTGGATTCAACTTTCAAAACAGTTTTTATTTTAAATTTGTTTAATAGTCTTTGAAATTTTGTGAAATTATCCCTAACAAAGGGTTGGGAATGATCTCCTGGTTTACATCAATAAATCCATCAACGTTTAGAGTGTTATTAGAAGGTTGTTTTTTCTTTGAATCTCACTCAGAAAGTATTCTATTTATGTGTTTCTGTACGAACTCATTAGGATAATTGTTATACCATGAGTATTTTTTAACAATCTGTAGGTTATCTGAGTGGGAAGTATTATCAGATAGCAGCATAGCGGCATCGACAAGGTTTTTAACAATCTCTATTTTATGTTGAATAGGGTGATTGTATGAAAAATTAAGAAGTTTTCCAGAATGAGTTGCTTTCCTAAATCAATTCCTAACAATTAAGTTATCATCGTCTCGGCAAAGTTGTAAATTTAAAAAGTTAATGAATTTTTTGTTTTCAATATCAAAGGTAAATTGTACCTGCTGTCGTAAGAATTAAACTTTAATACTGTAGAATTAATTCTATCTTCACGAAAAATGAGAAAGGTATCGTCTACATAACAAAAGTACACCAGAAGTTGAAAACCCAATTTCTCTATGACATTCGTTTCAAGATTTTGTATAACAATCTCAGCAAGAATTGCGGAGATAGGTGACACCATGGGGGTGCCAGACGTCTGCCTATGAAAATTGGTTGTCAAATTTCAAGTTAGTGGAATTCATTAAGAAGATAATACTTTTCTTCAAATCATCCAACGGAATTTGTTTATTTTTACTAATGTGATGCCACCCATTCTCTTTGCTTTTGATAAGTAAATCTTAAGGGACGTTAGTAAAAAGTGATGAGACGTCTGAAGAATCCATGATATGGTCATCAGAAATTTTAGTTTTTTTAATGCAATCTTTGAAATTAAGTGAATTTTTGACAGAATATTTATAGGTAGGTAAAGAATCAGAAATTATCTTGTTCAATGTTTTGGCTAAAACATATGTAGGTGTATTTATAAAGGAAATAACTGGTCTGAGAGGATAATTCTGTTTATGGATCTTAGGAAGACCATAAAACCTAGCAATATTACTGTTTTCACTTATGGGATGCTTTCTCTTAACGTTAGGACTAGGAAACATATTAATACTCCATTCATTAGTTACTTTGAAAGTATCTCTTTGCAATTCTTGTAAGGGATCGACATCTATCTTTTCATAAGTGTTGGGATCATCAAGCATGTTATGAGCCTTATTTCTGTATTCTTATCTGTCCATCACAACGGTAACATTACCCTTATCCGCTCGTGTCACTAATAGGTCTTTATTGGAATTGAAAAAGTTATTTGTTAATGTAATATTCTCAGCAATGAGTCTATCAGTGTTGGAAATGTTTGTAGGTTTTTTGATATATTCAGAAGTTAAGGTTGAAATCTTGTGTCTAATTTCATTTGGGCCTTACCTGGTATTTTTCCTGAGTTAGATTCCAAATCTTTTACAATTTCGAGAACACGTTGATGTTTCTTAGAGACAAATTTTGGACTGAATTTATCACCTAATCGAATGATATCAGCTATTGGTTCTGTAATATCAGTGCTGGCTAAATTAATCATACAAGGATCATTACTTTGTAGTAAGTTCTTATTAGCAAATAAAAGTCTATGTTTATTTAAAGTAGGGATCTCATAACCTTGTTCGAATATCAAATTCTCAAGTTTTTTATTTAACTTATTTTTGATTAATTTAGACTTGTAATATCCCCGCAATTCTCGCTGAGATTGTTATGCAAGATCTTGAAACAAATGTCACAGAAAAATTGGGTTTTCAACTTCCGGTGTATTTTCTTCATGTAGACGATACCTTTCTTATTCTTTCTGAAGATGGAATTAATTTTACAGTTTCATAATTTGATTTTTACCACATAAGATTACAATTTACCTTTGATATTGAAGACAAAAAATCTATTAAATTTTTGAATTTACAACTTTTCTGAGTGAATAATAACTCAATTTTTACTGATTGGTTTAGAAAAGCAACTTATTCTGGAAGAATTTTCAATTTTTTATCCAACCACCCTATTCAACATAAAACAAAGATTGTTAAAAACCTTGTCGATGCCGCTATGCTGCTATCTGATAATACTTTTCACTTAGATAACCTACAGATTGTTAAAAAATACTTAAGGTATAACAATTATCCTAATGAGTTCGTACAGAAACACATAAACAGAAAACTTTTTCGAGTTAAATTCAAAGAAGAACCAACCTTTCAATAACACCCCAAATGTTGATGGATTTATCGATGTAAAACAGGAGATCATCTCCATCTTTTTCTTAGGGACAATGTCACAAAATTTCGAAAAACTATTAAATAAATTTTAAATAAAAACTGTTTTTAGAGTTTATTCCAAGTTGAATAAATTTATTGAATTAGAAAAAGATAAATGAGATACTTTAGATCGATGTCACGTTCTTCATAAAATCACGTGTAAGTGTTGCAGGACTTATGTAGGAAAAACAAAACGCCCCTTATTTATTAGAATAAAAGAACATAAAAATAACATCAACCATGTTGAAAAAAAAAGTTTTAGCTAAATATTTGGTTCAAAGCCATAATAGGGATCCAACTGCTATTAAATGGGATGAGGTTGAAATCCTACATGTTGAACCTACTTATTATAAGCGTACCTTTAAGGGAATGGTTTTCATTAAAAAAGAAGGCGAAAACTGTCTCAACAAAGTAACTGATTTAGACGTTTTCAATGAATCTTATAACATGATTTTCATTCATGCTGCTGTTATTGTAGAGAGCAGACGTGTTTACCCAGTGCTGTGAATATCAACAACTCTTGAAAAGTATTTGTCGCAGAAACGGCCTTAATGCTGCTATTAAAACTCCAAAATCATCAGGAGGAAGACGAAGCAGGGAGAAAATGAACTTTCGACCTGGAAAAATCATGACGCTGGACGATTGGGTTTCCAAAAAAACCAGCATCGAAGAGACGTAGGACTAATAATAAATCAAAGGCTCAGGAATTCTATATCCAAATTGAAAACAAGTTTGATGTCCTTGAAGAAAATAATAATGATGATTATGAGGAAAGCATAGCTGATTTTGAAGCCAAGACAAGTACTACTTCAAATAAAATTCCACCTATAGTTGTATATAGTTATGTACAAAACCATCAAGAAACTTTGAACAAAATTAAGAAGACTTCAACCAAGGACATTGAAATTCGTCTTAAGAGAGATAGCATCGTCGTTTATGCAAAGGTTGGGGATGACTACAAACGAATGCTGGAAGAATTTGAAGTACCTGGAGTGGAATTACACACTTATACACTTTCAAAGCTCAAAACTCTAAAGATAATAGTCACAGGCATTCCCCCAAATGTAAAACCAGATGACATTAAGGCTGAACTAACTGATATGGCATTGGCTGTTATCAGTATGAAGCAGGTGTGTCGCTTTGATATCAGTGGAGATATGAAAACTGAAATTAAACTCCCTGTGTTTACTGTTGAATTCAGTTCTGATACAGCAATTAGGAATGTTGTCAAGCAACGTAAAATTTGCTATTGCGTGGTTAGATGGGAGAAATATAAAAGTGGATCCAAAATTACTCACTGTTATAAATGCCAAAGCTTTGGTCATGTGGCGAAAAACTGTTTCGAAAAATAAAAATGTGTTAAGTGTGCCGGTGGTCATATGACAAAAGACTGTGATAAAAACCCTAATGATGAATTAAAATGTGCAAACTGTGGTGGAAAGCATGCTGCCAGCTTCAGGAAGTGCGAGACCTTCATTAGAGTTATTGCTAACAGATCTAAAGACAAGGTCCTCCCACGAAAATACGAACACCTCGGAAACTATTAGTCAGCAACGCCTAGGAAACAATAAAAAAATTAGTCTTCTCAAACCAGCAAAATTCATTAAAATTCTGACTCGATACAGTATAGCAATGCAGTCAAGGGAAATCCAACCAGATCTGGGAAGTTAAATGATAGCCCAGATCTCTCTTTTGGTGACATTTCTAAGGATTCAAAAAATTTCTCAGGAAATATAAATGTGAGTAAAATATGTAGTATAGTTAAACCTACTGTAATAGAGGACTTGAATGCACGACACATACAATGGAATTGTTTTACCAATAACTCAAATGGGAAAGAACTTATAAATACATGTTTAGACCTTGGGGTTAAAATTGCTGCTCCAGAGCTCCCCACGCACTTCCCTAAAATTGGACGCCCTAGTATTCTTGACTTATTTTTACTAAAGAACATTAGAAACTATCACAAACCTTAAACTCTGCAGATCAAAAATTCAGACCATAACCCTGCCACAATTAATCTGATCACAGGCACTTCCTTTGCTTCATTGTCAAAAATATACGATTATAAAAATGCCGACTGAGATAGCTTTAGAAAGCATATTGATGAGAATATTAACTTAAATTTCTATATAGAAGGTAAATCCCAGATTGAAAGCAAAGTAAATGAACTTACTGAAATAGTAAACGAAGCTGCTATCATGAGCATTCCTGCGAAAAATATTCAACTTTATAACCCATCTTTTCCGAAACAATATTAAATTACGTATTAAACTCAAAATCAAATTGAGGAGGGAATTTCAGCATAATAGCAGCATCCAGAACAAAACAAACTTGTCACCATTGATAACAATATCTGCTATAAAAATGAAGAGAAAGCTCTGGCTCTCGTAAATCACTTCACTTCAGTGAGTAAGGTGAATGATAATCTTGGTTCCCAAAATCATAACAAGAAAGTTTTCAATACTGTAAACAAGTATCTTAAAAATATACAGATAACTTGTAATGAAATAGATTTAGTAACTCCCTCAGAAATTAAAAGAATACTAAGAACCTTAAAAAATAATAAGTCATTAGGTCACGATGGACTTACTGATATTATCCTAAAAAACTTCACTCGCGAATCTACTGTTATGTCAACTGGTATCGTAAGTGGAATGTTTAGTTTGGGTCATTTTCCTTAAGTATGAAAAAAGCTAAAGTGATAGCTGTACCTAAAGCAAACAAAAACCCCACATTAGTAACTAGTTACAGGCCGATAAGTCTTTTTTCTCAGTCAAGTGAAATAGTTGAAAAAATGATTAAGGAAAGGATTGATAAGTTTTTGATAACAAATAAATCAAAGAACAGTTCGGATTTAGAAAAGGTCATAGTCCTGTTGATCAGCTCGTTAGAATGACAAATCACACCACTGAAAAATTTAATGATAAAATGCATACTGGAGCACTTCTTTTCGATGTTGAGAAAGCTTTCGATACTGTTTGGATAAATGGATTAATTTTGAAATTTATACATCATGGTTTTCCACCTTACCTTGTTGCTCTCATAAGTTCCTACACTAGAAATAAAGAAATGTTTGTCGAAATCAAAAATGCGGAATCTATATGTTAAATTACTTATCCAGGAGTACCTCAAGGGTCGGTCTTTGGACCTCAATTATTTATAATTTACATAAATGATGTTCCTGAAACCAAACATTTTAATAGAGCATTATTTGCTGACGATAAGACCTTGTTTACATCAGCACATAGAGTAGATACCATTATAAATAGATTACAAAATGCTGCAAATAAACTACTGAGGTATTTTGACAAATGGAAAATAAAAATAAATCCAGATAAAACTGAAGCCATTATATTTACTAAGCGAAGACCTGTCATACACGAGAAAATTAAAGTTCACGAGATGTATATTGATTGGGTTAATAATGTTGTCTGTCTGAGTTGTATACTGGACAGACAACTTACTTTCACGAAGCATGTGAACCTATTTTCTCAAAAAGTTACTGGAAAATTAGTCACATTATATCCTATGATAAATCGAAATTCTAGCTTAAATTTTAGTCACAAACTCTCTGTTTATAAAACGATAATCAGACCGTTCATCACATACGCAAGCCCTGCATGGAGCTTTACCTGCGATACAAATTATAAAAACTTACAAATTGCTCAAAATGAATTCTTCAGGCCTGTAGGAAACTTCAATAGATATACCATGATACAGGATATGCATACATGTCTACGCCTAGAATATATTAAAGATTACATAAAAAAACTGTCAATTAAGTACTTTCATAAAATTTCAAAGCATGATAATGATCTCGTTTAAAATGTATTATACGAATCTGCTAATTTGAAACACAAAAGAATAATGCACATCCTACATGATGTGTGATGATCATATTAATTAATATGTGCTCTTCCAATACTTAGCAGTTGAAACTATGCAACTACCTATTTTAGGTTACTCTGGTTTTTTTGTTCTAGTTTTTCCAGAAAACTTAACTCTTTAGATAATAAGATACATTACGCAAACTTTTATGTTCTTAGTTCATATTATAAGTTAAAAAGATAAGATGGTTAGTCGTTTACATACACGTTGGAACATCAACATAATACTTATGTAACTTATTCTGTACCACAAACTCTAAAAGTGAAAATTAATCTTATTCATTTATATAGTCTTATTTATTATATATATATATATATATATATATATATATATATATAGTCTTGGGTATAGCTTGCTATGACCATGAGACTCTTCCAAGAATTCTTACAATGTAAACAGTCAGGGGGAACTGCGTAGCTCCGATGAGCTCACGCGCCTGTCGGCCCCTTGGACCCCTAATCCACGAATGCCGATTCATCGCAGACTTTCTATTACAAAATATGTAACAAAACTAACAAAAAACTGGACATTCGCGAAACCAAGCAAACATTCTCTCTTGAAAATTTTTAAGCAAGAACAAAATAACAAAACACCTTTTCTAACAACAAAAGTCACCTTTCTTTATTCCTCGCAGAGTTTCTGTTACATAACTTGTAGCAAAACTGACAATAAAACTGAAAATTCGCGAGACACAGAAAACATTCTTTCTCAACAATTTGTTAGCAAGATTAAACCAACAAAACACCTTTTCTAACAACAAAAGTCACTCTTTTCGATTCCCCGCAAAGTTTCTGTTACATAACTTGTAACAAAACTAACACAAAACTGAACTTTCGCGAAACCAAGCAAACATTCTTCCTTAAAAATTTTTTGGCAGTATTACACTTACAAAACACCTTTTCTATCAACAAATTCACTTCTTTGATTCCTCGCAAAGTTTCTGTTACATATCTAACATACACACAACATATCAAACTGACAAAAAACTGAACATTTGCGAAACACAGCAAACAATCTTTCTTCGAATATTGTTAGCAAGATGAAACTAACAAAACACATTTTCTAACAACTAAAGTCACTCTTTTCGATTCCCCGCAGAGTTTCTGTTACATATCTTGCAACAAGACTAAAAAAAATGAACATTCGCGAAACACAGATAAAATTCTTTCTTGAAATTTTTTTAGCAAGATTAAACTAACAAAATTTCTTTTCGAGCAACAGAAGTCACCTTTTTTTAATTCCTCGCAGAGTTTCTGGTACATAACTTCTAACAAAACTGACAATTAAACCGAACATTCGCGAGACACAGAAAACATTCTTTTTTAACAATTTGTTAGCAAAACGAAACTAACAAAACACCTTTTCTAACAACAAAAGTCACTCTTTTTGATTCCTCGCAGAGTTTCTGTTACATAAATTGCAGCAAAACTAACAAAAAACTGAACTTTCGCGAAATCAAGCAAACATTCTTCCTTAAAAATTTGTTGGCAGGATTACACTAACAAAACACCTTTTCTAGCAACAAAAGTCACTTCTTTGATTCCTCGCAAAGTTTCTGTTACATAACTTGTAACAAAACTGATAAAAAACTGAACATTCGCGAAACCATGCATACATTCTTCTTTAAAAATTTATTAGTCGGATAAAAATAACAAAACACCTTTTCTAAGAACAAAAGTCACAGTTGTTGATTCCTCGAAGACTTTATGTTACATAATTCGTAACAAAACTAACAAAAAAAATTAACATTCTCAAAGCCTAGCAAACTTGCTTTCTTGAAAATTTATTAACAAGTCTAAGATAACATAACACTCTCGAACATTCCAAATTTTAAGTTCGGGAAAACCCGCAATCTTATTACTTGCAAATTTATTCATAAGCCTAAAATAACACAACACTTTACCAACCACCAAAAGTCACCCTGGTCTATTCTTACTCAGAGATTCTGTTACATTTATTGCAACAAAACTAACATGAAATTTAAAGCTCGGAGAACTGTATTACTTAGGTAAAAATTGAATAGCTCATCAGTGGTATTTCACTAAAAAGCAGTCAAATTTTTCCGAAAGATAAACAATGAAATTCAGTTGGTAAAAGTGATTTCATTGACTGCGTCAGTAAAAATTGTACAGAAATTATGAAATGCACTGGACAGACCCACTTGAAGCCACTTTATCAGTGAGATCTCACTGATTCAAACATAGCGACCAAAGTTGAATAAATACAATTCGAATCTTCAACGAAAAATCTTTCAAACAAACATGGATAAAAGACCTTATGAGTTAATAATAACACTGATCAACAAAAATGACATATGTCCTCGCTGAATGCGATGTATCATTTTTGAAGTACTTTCCAATGTTCAGCACGAATCTGGCCTCCGTTTGTTGCTATCAGGTCTAGTTTAATAGATATTTGCAATTAAAATTTTCAATAAAAAATTGTTTAACCATTTTTAAAGGGCAAAAAATGTTTGTCCGTCCTCACCGCAGGTCACGTTGATGCGTTTTTAACGCAGTTTATGAATATAGTTTTACTTTGGAGGTATCTATAACAGTTTCTGAGATATTCTAAGAAAACTGAAGAAGTGCGAAAAATTTACTCAAATATTTCGATGCATTGTAATTCAGGATATATTTACTTTTTTGACATAAACTATAAGTCGATTTGTGTGTTTTTTTATGAATAATAATTATCTGGAAAAAACTTGAATTCGGATTATCCGTTTCTGAGATATCTTGAAAAATGTGCACCCTTCTTTTCAGTTTCCGATAACTTGTACTTAATACTGTTCTTGGCATCAGACGTTCAATTGTTGAACATAGGACGATCACTCACATTTCATTCGTTTTTGAATTTCATACAGCTGTGAAACATAAGACGATCAAACACATTGTTATTTGTTTATCAATTTCTTACAGTTCTAAAATATAAGGCGATCAATCATATTGTCATTTGTTTCTGAATTTCATGCATTTCTAAAACATAAGACGATCACTCACATTTAATTCGTTTCTGAATTTCATACAGTTCCAAAACATAAGACGATCACTCACATTGTCATTTGTTTCTAAATTTTATGCAGTTCTAAAACATAAGACGATCAAACACATTGTTATTTGTTTATCAATTTCTTACAATTCTAAAACATAAGACGATCACTCACATTTAATTCGTTTCTGAATTTCATACAGTTCCAAAACAT
>JAUMHM010000071.1:10173751-10189057 GCA_032362435.1 Melikaiella ostensackeni | reverse complement strand
AAAATATTGGAATAAATCTCGTTAATACTTTTTCAGGATTGATTATTTCATTGTGGGGGGGGGGGGCAATTGCTTATCGTGTCCCGGGCGCCGAAAAGTCTCGCGCCGCCACTGGATGCGGCTCATTAAAGGGAGTATTGTTTGTACATACTTATTCATTTTAATATGCATGTTCAAGGAGATCTGCGAAGAAAATTGTTATAGAGAAGCATTATTAATCATATATTCGACCAACTGGAATATTTTTAATACACATTCCAATTATTTTTTGGTTCTTAAAAAAAAATTCACATAAGCCAATTTTTCAGAAAAAGTAATTTTGCATGTTTATGTGAGTTGTTTTCTTGAGAATCTAAAAATAATTTTAACGTATATTAAAGATATCCCAGTAAGACGAATGGGTGATTAATGTTGCTACTTTATAACAATTGTCCTTGCATATCTCCTTGAATATGCATAATCAAATGGAAAAGTATGGACAAAAAATACTCATTTCAATGAGCCGCATATTTTATATTTTCTTTAAGTTCACATTATGAGTTGGCGTTTTGAAAAAAAATCATTTTTCTGTGAAAACAGGCAAATTCGCGTTGAGCTTCTTCTAAATATCATCCGAATTAGTTCTTCTTCCACGCGGTTCACTTTTAACCTAAAAGGAACAAAAAAATCTAAAATGCAACACGCATTCCGCACTTCCTCTTTCAAACACTCCTGATTAGTTTTTTGTCGAAAAATGTTATATAATACACTGTTCAATATTCAGTTTCATTTTAGAATATCAGTGTTTAATGAAAATAAAGCTTTCAAAACAAATTCACAGAAAAGTTTTTAAACGTCATTTTTCTTACGTCTTACGATGAAGGATAAGATAGACACCTACCTTGTCTTGAAAGTGGGGGACCTGTTGGTCTATTCGGATAGGTTGTTCACTCTTCTGTCGAAAGTGTGTCCAAATCACAAGTTAGAACACTTGCCACTCATTGGCTGTGTTAGTGAATGTCTCACACGGTGGTCCGGCATAAAAATAGAACCGCGAAAATTCAAATATGACTCAAGCTTCGAGTGATCATTTCGAAATAATTAATTGATGTCTGTTTGTCTAAATAAGCAACCAGATTGGTAACTGTCAGTTTGTTAAAGCCGCGCTATGGCGCGACTATTTCTTATGGGGGAATTGTAGCAATCTGCAAATGGTTGTTGATACGATTGCTGGTCGCAAGAGGCAGCACTTCTCGGAGGTAGAAAAGACGCAGAATATTTGAATACCAGTGAGGGTTGATTTTATGATAATTAAAGTTTAATAAAGGAACTAATGAATAAGTTGAGATTTTGGATACAGAAACAAATGAACCTAAGAGAGAGGGAGTTGGCATTTTCGAGAGCGAAACGACTCAGTGGTCAAAGAATACTTCAATCAAACGTTTTATTATATTCTATGATTTGCACGTGCTTTAGAACAAATGATGTTTGTTTTCAGGTTTTGTTTTTATCTTGAATTGGAATATGCAATAAAAACGGAAGAACGTGAATAGGACAATGTTATGAGGGGGTTTAATGAAAGGGTTCGAGGCTTTTGAGACTTTATGCAAAAATACTTGAGTTGAATAGAGAAGGCATTGCTCAATAACAGCTTAGGTTCAAATCAAAGTCGATTTTTATTGGAGTTAGAAGTTGAAAAAAATAACGAATTTTTATTGACATTAGTTATATGACGTTCTTGATAGTGAAGCATGAAATGAGATTTGAGCCTAAATTGAGGGAACGTGTTTAATGGGACTTTTTCAGGAAACTAAACCAGTTCGGCTTTGCATCATGAATTGATATAAGGGTAAGATCCTCGCTTCAAATGAATCTTGGCACATTTGTCCAATTCAACGATCATACCAATTTCTCGTGTGTACCCCTTGACGATATTTAAAGCATATTTGAAATGCTGTGTTTCGGAAGCATAGATCTTCAAGTCATCCATGTAAAGTATATGAGTGTCCCAATGCTTTGATAATCAATTTGTGCCATAGTAGATTTCTTTCCACACAGGTCCAATTGTCCGAACATTTGGACTTCTTCCACCAAAAGTTCTTGATATTATCTGGCCCGGCAGCGGAGAAACTCTTTGTATCCTTCAGTGCTTTCTTCACATCGCCGCATCATATACTGAACCTCTGTTGCAAAACTTGCAAAAGCTCTTGGTGTTGCTGGCACCACAGAGTATGCAGGTGCACAATGTGGTTTATTGTAATCATAATTGTTCCCACGAGCAGTTAGAAAAAGGGTTCGTCCACCCTTGCAGAGCCCCGCATACAAGGGTAAGGCAGCATACTCAAGGAGGTCTCCCAGTATCCTAGATAGACCGTTTGAGGCCACCTCATCCTGATGCCATTCAGCTTTCGGCACTGTTGTTAACGCCTCAGCTTTTGGATGTTTGCTTTGGGACCATTCCTCGACAATTGTAAGCGACTGCTTAGAAATTTTTATAATCGTATACAGTAGAAACCTTCGGTACAGGGACCCTCTATTCGCAATATGAGGACACGTTTGGTGGCCTTATCATAGGTCCTCTGGTTAAATTCCGAAGGAACCAAACTGACCCGAATATATGTAGAAATATATATAGGGGCTAAACAAACGTGTTTGGGTGCTTCCCGTGTTTCGAGGCGTGTGTCTTGTTCTACGGAATTCAAGGGGGCGACGAGGAAATTCCACTGACTCAACCATTATAATCTCAAGCGGAACATCATGCCCTAATACAACACCACACTGGCTTGGACAACTGGAGAGGCGGCTTGGTTGAGGGTGTTAGCAGTTCGGGAGTTCACGAGACGTCAGAGCAGTGGTTGGATGAGTCAAAATGTTCAAGCGAGATGCAGAACCTGCTTAGGCAGTTTTATTCGAGATGCGATTGCTACTTCCTCCTTGGGAAGAACTTCGTTGGTAAAACTTGGTGATAGGTGTTACGCGGATGGGGAAGAAACATCCATGTCTTTGGGTAACCTTCGGGCCAGTTCATCAAGCGGCAGCGGCAATTCCCTGTTTTTAGTGAATACACCGCTCCTGGCATTTGGAGTCAGATGTGATGATTCGATTCTGTTAGCCACAGAAACGAAGGAGCTACAAACTCCGAAAACTGGAATCTGGTTGAGCGAAGGATCTAAGATGTTAGTTATTTGAGATTGTTGAACCTATACTGGATAATTCACTGTTTGAAGCATTTGCTGACCAATTAAATTTATCGAACCGCTTTTGCCAATTAACGCGTGAACAAGTGTTCCAAAAGCTGAATTGGAAACGACGTCTTCAAATTTATCACATTTCTCAAATTCAAGAATCACGGTAGCTAATTGCTTATTTCTAGTTTTGAGACTACGTGCATTGAGTCATTTTAATAATTGATTCGAAGAAGCATGTGTTTTGATGCTTTGACCCTGAGCATAACGAAGGTTATTTTGATTTAGAATTATTCTATTCCACAAATTTCATTTTTAGTGAATTTTTAGGATCAGACATTATTTCACAAATTGGAGATTGGAGTCCGATAGGACTACTCTCGATTGCACACGTGATCATAATTCATTTAGTGATAATTGTCATTTATTCTAAAGGTACGAAAATTCTAAATTTAAATGTCATGGGCCATTGACAAAATTTTATTTGATCCAGATGAATATAACAGCATCCTAATTATTATTTAATTGATCTTTAATCAAAATCTGCCCTTTGTTGTTCGTGCCCAATCCAAAAATAATTATACTCACAAGTTGTGACTATTGATTTTTACGAAATTGAATATAGGAGTTTTTTAAACATAGGAGTTTTTTTTATTCAAGTTGGCGATTACTCAACCTCGATGGAATGCCGGTTTATTTAAGTCAAGACTCCAACAGAGGTCGCCACGATGACCTTTTCTGTAGGGATTTACTTCGGTAATATTTATAATCATTTCTGTAGTGACTTTTTCATTAATATCCCTAAAAATATTTTGACCATGAGAGTTTCCACTCTACCTCGCATATCACTAAACTTGAGCGGCCGTGCTGTCTCGCCGGTTGGTAGGCGCTCGACCCGGCTTGAGTATCTCTTGTGTAATGGCGAACGGCGCTCGAATCGAAATGCCTTCTCTTGGAGAATCCTCAGCTTGGCTGCCATTGGTTGTTTGAGTGAGTCCATTCGTTGATTCATTTTGATGAGAATCAAAAGCCGCGAAAAGGGGTTGCACACAAATATTCAACACAGAATTAAAAAAAAAAAATCAATATTTATTCAAGTTTGGATTTTTCTTCTTCTGTTAGTTGTTCACAAATAGTTCACAGATTTCGACAGTCTTTCTATTAGTAGTATTTGATCACACATTCTCGAAGAAAAATTACAATTCTCATTTTTATCTAGGAAACATTATTTTAATTATAAATTGGCTGAACTGAATCTCAGTTCTCGATTTAGAACTCACTACCAGCTTAGACAAGCTTGATTATTCAAAAGCTTTTGCACCGAAAATATTCTAAGTCCGAACTCAAATTTATTCAGATAATTTTGTGAGTCCACAATCTTTAGTAGACAGTCGCAGATCTTTTTATTTTAAGCTAGTAGCAAAATCGTCGAAGAACTGATGTTTCACTCTTGGGAAAAAACAGTCAAACCGTCGGTGAGAGCGAAAATCGTGGTGGGAGCTACTATACGCGTTTTACTCAATCTAGTTGAAAACTAGGATAAAAAAATCGTCATCACTTTCAACCAACAGTAAAACAGGTTAAAGCATGAAATCTACACTTCCGCGCCGACACCCTTTGAACGCTAACGACTCTCAGCTTATCCGCTCTTTACTGTTTACTTACAATCTAGATCACACATTACTCATTTCTAGTAAACTCAAGCCTCTTTTGTATCTAATGAGGACTCAAGTGCTGAATGTAAACATTTTCAAATGTAGCACTTGGTAATTTAGAAACATAATACTCGAAATCTAGGAATTACGACGATTTCAACGATATGTTATATTTTGCTTTAAAAAGTTGAAAATTTGAGAATAAATGATCCATTTTATGACATGGTCTTATGCTTAGCTTAGTTTGGAAACTCATAAACATTATAATGTTTCGAAATTCCATAATGATTTCTAAGCATATAATCTTAGTAAGTATATATAAAAATATGAAACTAGTTGACGTTTAATCAATATTAATATAGGTAATTAAAACTTAAAAAGGTAAGGATTATATCCTAACCAAGGGCGCGAAAAAATCAATAAAATAAGAATTTTATTCTGGCTATAGTGAGAGGGTGTAGATTCTGTCCTCTTCTCTTACTCTTATATGATGCAACTTTTCAGGTCATTATCATAGGAGTACGGCGTTTTGCCCAGGTGAAGGCTTTTAATTGTAACCCTCTGGTTACAATATATATATATATATATATATATATATATATATATATAATTGGTCAAACAACCACCGCAGCGTCCCCTGGGAGCGACTGCCATCCATCAAAATGACACCGGCTCCCAGTAGAACCGCGGTAAGTCACACCCATGGCCACGCCTCACAACCGTGAGATGGATATGTGTGTGTGTGTGTGTGTGTGTGTGTGTGTGCGTGTGTTCATTAATGTCTCATAAAAGGTTTAGCTATAACTGACAACGGACGTTAGGCCTCCTGAAATTGTAGAATTGCGCAATTATTTATTATGAAATATCACTTTCAGGTTTTATGCACTTTTAAAATATCGATTAACTCGTATAGTAACATCTCTTGCAATATTCTGAACGTAAGAGTTTCCACTCTATCTCGCATATCAATAGGCTTAAGCGGCCATGTTGCCTCGTCAGCGGGTGAAATTTCGATGTGGCGTGAACATTTCTTGACACGTACTCTCAAGCGATCCGCCGGACAGCTGGTAGTGCAAGATGATGGTGAATCACATTCAGTTATATGGACCAGGTTCTGGCAAGTATTGCAGCTATGTTCGAGGAAATGTAACTCCCTATTTCCTGTGAGTATTAATTTTAATTTCTAATTGAACTATTAGACTCTCTGTAATAACGACATTGTAACGAATGTATGAATTGAAAATGAAGTCAATCATTTTTCATAGCTAAATTGATATCTCGAAGACTATCTATTTGAGATATCGATTTGAAAGTTTCTTATTTGTTTTCCTAGCAAAAAATCTTATCGAAAACTGACTAAAAGCTTCATGGCTACAGATATCATAATCTTCCCCGAAATTTGGCAGCAATTTTCTTAATTTTTGGGTTTAGTAATTGCGCATTTTTGAGCAAAGTGATATTTCGTTAGGTACTATTTATTCACAACAAGTGAATGGAGGCTTTGTTATGCTTAAAAATTGATTCTCGAAATAGCGACCAGAAATTTTTTTTACAGGGTCTGGCGAAAAAATTGACCGTTATCGTTAAAAAATATCTTCACCGTTACCGGTAAAATTTTTCCTCTAATACCGACAGAGTATACACTTCAATTTCAAGAACTACATCCTTACCTTAAGATTTTTCTCGCAACGTCAATATAACAGAACATGACTTTTTCTTTATTTAATTTCACCAGAATACTGTACATATACGAAAGGAGGACGAAATCTGTCTTGGGCAAAAAAAATGGTTCTATACGTCCACCCCTTTTGAAGCCCAGTCGCAATTTGGAACTTTTTAAAGAAATTTAGTACTGAAAATGAGATCTTAAAATCATGAGACGTAGCAAAAATTAGTCGAACTTCTTTCCGTCTAGAAAAACTTGAAAAATAATTTTTTTGGGATAATAATTTTAGTTAATAAAAAATTTCCTGTAGTATTAAATGTTGTCACGTGGTTTTTAAGAACTGTATAAACATTTTTTTAAATTGCACTCGCAGGTTTTTTATTTTTGTTCATAATGTTTCACCAAAATACGAAAAAAAAAACCCATAATAATTTGTCTTCTTGAGGCATTTTCCTTACATTTCATTTCGCGCGATAGGGTGAACCATTAGCGATAGGAATATAGATACAAGATTGTGAAATGTGAGAACCTTAGTACGTCTGGATGTAATAAACTTTCATGATAATGAATATTAATTTGAATGGGAGTAGGATGAACTGGGACTTTCTTCTTCGGGTAAAATAGTTCTGGAAAGAGGAAGTATGAAACGGAAATTATTATTGTCATGATTATCAAGTTAATTTAATAAATCATATTTTTCATTTTACAACAAAATATTTAATTGATAGATTAGTAATGGAATGCTTAGTACTAATTTTCAGAACAGATTTTCATATTTTTAACTAGCAAAAGTGAAAAAAAACATCTATAAATTTCACACCTCGCATTTTGTTTGAGCTGTTTGGAATTATTAAGGACTGATCAGAATCACTCAATCATCCTGTCTTAGAATGTTTAAGTACGTTGTAGGGACAAAAAAAAGTTTGGTGCAAGTGGTGCATAGGGATACTGTATGCCGTACGGCGGATAGATAGGTGGATGACCGAGGAAAAGCGGTTGTTGACCGGAGTGTTGGAGTGGATGACCTGCATGAGGAGATTGTTGACCTACAAACGGCGTAATGCTCCTATAATATGGCATAGGTTAGGGCAACAAATGCTAGGTAGGGCAGCAAATAATTGGCAACAGGGTACCAGTTTTCGACACTTCGATAGTGGAGGGACCAAAATTTACAGTTTGAGGGTTTTCGGTTGCTTGTTTTTTTTCTGATTAAACCACGTGAGTCATTAATTTGAAATAAGGACTAGGCGAGCAGGCATGCTCGGATTCGCTATCGTTCCCAATCACGTGAAAGGTTGAGGGGCTCCTGGTATCAACGAAAATTGACATTTCGTCCGGCAGGCCGCTAATGAATGCATCCAAGGCACAATCAATAACCGGCTTCATCATGACAGTACTTTCCTTTTCTTCTGCCTATTTTTCTAGGAATTTCTCATTGAGGGTATATTGAACAGAGCTGAGAAGCCCTCATAATCTGTCATAATAATCCCTAACATTTCCCTCTTGGGTCATGCGAAGATTTACTATGTTTTCTAAATACCACTGGTATTTCTTAGAAGGTGTGAATCGCTTTTTTAGATGGATCATTACGTCATTTATTGATCGAAATTTCACATTACGAACGCTTTCTCGTGCCGCACCTATTGATTTTGACAGTACAGCCTTTAAAAACATTGGCTCAGTGGACTTTGTCACGAACACGACACGTTATTGATATCCTGCAGGAACTCTTCCGAAGGTGGTATTCTTCGGTTGAAATAGGGTATGTTGGGAGTACTGATCTGAAATGTCATGTTTTTTAACAGATTATTCATAACGACACTAGAATCCAGGGACGCGCCCAGATTTACGGGCGGCAAACTTGGCGTTCCCGTCGTCAAATCGTTTGTTCTGCTTTGATTTATCATCGGGTGATTTCTATCGCCGTTTTCTTGGTCTAACTGTTCGTCTCTGTGCGTCGACATTATGTGATATGGAAGGATTTCCAAGGGGTAAATCAAGTAGAATGAGTCTGCTACATCTATCTGCTTTGAAGGAAGTTATATTAAATGAATTCTCGTTTCAAAGTCATTGTCTCTGATTCAAATTCGGGTTGGCCCTGAGATCAAGGACCACGGTGTCAGAATCGGATTCGCCAGGTTCGTCAATTGTTATCACTCTAGAAAACTGATTATTTCTTTGAGTCTCTTCAAAAAAAGATCGTCGTCTTTGGAGAAGCGCCTCTTCTACTAGTGAATCAATAGTGGTCACTTCTAAATTCGTGTTTACTAATGCCCGATTTTGCAGAACAGGAAAACGAACCGTCGGCTCGTCTGCGAGGACAGAAATCACCTTTTCACGGATTTAACTAGACCATTGTTAATAATAGAACTAGCAGGAATTGAGTTGAGTTTGGAGGTAATCTTTTTTTCTGCCAACTACGACATTTTGGACTTCAAGTTTCCTGGAGAGCTTAGGATTGTGATTTGGCGTTAGGAAATTAGAAGGGCATAAACCGCCGCTTGCTTGCGCAGGGAAGCGCGATTTTGCTGCAAGATATTTTAGAATTATAAAAAGTTTCTCTTTTCATTATTAGAAAATCTCGCCTTCCTCCTACAGAGAGAGACTGAGTACTGGACACTGTCGACTTACTCTTCGCTAAGGCGACTTGATCAGAGTCGAAGCGAAAGGGTTGATCCACTAACAATTTGAGCAATTTCAAATTGTCGGTTTCTCAACGTCAATTCCCTTCTCCTAGGGACCATTAGAAATTCAGACGGATTGGAATTTTGGATCATTCTTTTATGAAATTCAGAAAGCAAATAAAAGGAAGCACCTGAAAGAAAAGGAAACCTTTTACCCGCATGAAGTGCACGCGATTGTGTGAGGTGAGAGAAATAAACTAAGCTTATTTACTGTTGGAAAACCCCGATGCTCTCAACTACAGCTTAGTTGAGTTATCAAAAATCTTCTTGGTTACGGGAGATTTGAAAAGTCTATTGCTCGAATTCGAAGTATTTGTGGACATTTTCTGATTTTATTTAAAGGTAGTTGAAATTGCCAGATTCAGAATTCTGCACACTATTCAGAATTATGTCTGAATAAATTCAATTACGACGGCCCTGCGGCTGAGGTCAATGAACCTTTTTTTGCCAATCAGCTGGAAAGTCTAGTCTCTTGCTTTGTAGAATAAGTATATTTCAATTAAGTTTGAAAGGTTGAAATTTCTATTAATGGCATGAAACTAATTCGATTCTTTTGATTTTTGATGTGTAAACATCTCAGACCTCGATATGGGGAGTCGCGCGTGAGTCGAGTGAAACCATGGCTCGAAAGTGTAATGCAAGCTGTCTCCACAACGTCGATGCAGCATCAACGTGATTTGTACTGTGTCGAAACTATGTCCATTTATAAAGTCCTATTGTGGAGAGACCTTCAAAGCTCCAACACACGCGTTGTATCTTGTGTCTTGCTTTTCTTCACCTGCTCAAAGGAGCCCATCAGTTATTCTCTTGACTTCGTATGCAGTTTTCTTCTACATATTGATAGGTGTATGGAATAGTGATTATATGTATCTCATATATTTTTTTATATTTTATATTTTGACTAATTTCTTTGACTTCGTGAAGTATTTTTTCATATATTGATATGTGTATGGAAAAGTGAAAGTTACTTTTTTACTTCTGCTTTATGTAAGATTTCAAATTGAGTTAACGTTTACCGAAGATGTTTACACATAAATCTGTCTTGGGTCGTAGTTTAGGACGCACGTGATGTTTTTTTTCAAAACACTCTGTTACTTCGTAACAATAACCTTTCATTATTTTCAATAATAATTTATTCTATTTCACGTCTGAGCAACTAAGTCGATATTGCACCGTCTTGACTTACATATTCTTTAATTTCGCTTCGTCAAGTTATTATTTTATAATTCCGTAAAGCGCATAGACAGCTTTCGACCATACTTAAGTACCTTTTCAAGCAGATGTTTCAAATTGTCAGCATCTTTCAAACTGTTTCTATATTTTCTCCTTTATAACTTTAATTCTCGACTAGGTTTGCAAGCTGGTATCTAATTTAGAGTTTTATGCTTTATTGCTCAGGCGTGCTCCTATCAAGCTTCTTTAAGATTTAGTCTCCGAACTTCCCTAAATAAGTTTATGGCACCGATTACTCGACTAGCTCAAGCACGGCGACTAGGTTAACACACTGTTTTCGGGTTTTTCCGAATTTGTACAAATAGGCATCGACGACCCTTCTCTGTACTAATCATAAATAGCTTTAGAAACTTCCGACACACCTTATGTGGGATCAAAATACCCACGAGTGCACTTCAACTTCACTAAATAGACAGATACTTCTAAGCTTCCAAACGATACACATCTCAAATCGAGCGTGAACGTCTCCGTTCTATTTGTATAATTAGAATGAATAATATTTTTCTGAAAAAGAGTTTCATCCATTTTAGAAACAGAAATTTCATTCTATTAATCACAAACTTCCTCAAAAACACACTTTTTTCCCTTTTTCCGATACGCGGCAGAAAGACTGCATCGATTTTTGAAAATACTGGGCTCTTTACTTTATTTTTTTGACAAATGACCAGATCAGGTATGTCGTTTCCCCACTAGGCGGCTTCCCCTTTCTGTTCTCTTCAGCGGGAAAGGGGAAGCCGCGTATTTGCCGCGTAGTGGGGGAAGGGCATACCTGATCTGGTGCGGAATTGACGGTCGCCTGATTATCTGGAAAGAGAATGGAGAAAAAGAGATGGACAAGAATAGCTAGATGGAGATTGGGAAATGAAGTGAAAGAATCAACGTATTAGGAGAAGGTTGAGAAGAAAAAATGCGGAGTGTGTGAATGGGTAGAGGACACATGGCGGCATGTTTGGGATGGTTGTATGGGAGGTAAGGAGGAGAAAGGAGGATTACAAGAGAATCTTAGGAAAAATTTTGGGCAGGAGGGCATGGGAGATGAATGGATGAAGGGGGTAGAAGAAGATAGAGGACTCAAAGAAGATGAATGAGGGAGGGGAGAGTGAATGAAAAGCATGAGTGGGAACGAAAGGAGGAGAAGAAGAAAATGACAAAGATGGAGAAAGAATAAGGAATAAGGAAGAGGTTCGTTTTGGTTTAATTTTTCCTTTTTCTTCCTCAATATCCACAATTCTTTTTTCTAACTAATCCCATTACTCTTGGTAACCACCTAAAGCTCTCTGTTTCGATCGCGTCATAATTAATAATCCGTTCATCAGTTGGGTTAAACGAAGGCTATTCATCGTCATTTATTCAACCCCGCTTTCTGCAAACAAATGAAATCCCAAGTTCCCGACTCAAACATACAAGCGTGTTTCGAGCGCGTGTTCAGTTCAAACCACATAACACGTATGCCTCTGCTTACCCAAAATTCTTCCCCCCCCTCCCTCCCGCAGAATTGTGTATCCAGCCAGTCAGGGACGGCGTGCCATGCCTCTCTGTTTGTGTTTGAGAAGTAAATTACAATAATTGAATAGACCACTAATTCCCCCTCGCCTTCCTTCCTTCTCCTCAGCAGCATTGAGTGCGGGAAAGCGAAGGTTCCGGATGTATAACCAGAATCCAGAATATAACCACCGGCACCGGCACGAGATTCGCAACACTGCCTTGTCAGCCTGATTTTTGATTTTCTTTTTGTTTGAAATTTTATATTATTGCAAATAGTGAAAAAAAGTCGATTTTTTTCTTTTTTTTTTATCTTCATGAAGAAATTGTTCCTATGCTCAGCAGCGCTGGACTCGATCATGAAAAGTTGTCACGTGATATTACTTATTAATTTTATAAACAAATTATATAAACAAATGCCCAATTTGAACATTTGAAGACAGAAAGAAATCGTTTTCTCTTTCAATTTACGTGAAATCATGTTGCCAATGATGTGTAATGATCGACAATTATCATCTGATATTTTTTATTAATTTTATTAACAAATTATATGAACAAATGTCCAGTGTAGACCTTGAAAGGCAGAAAGAAACCTTTTTTTTTCTCTTAATTTTCTCCAAAATATGTCGTCAGTATTATTAAGTGATGAAAAATTGTCATCCGACATTTTTTATCAATTTTATAAACAAATTTTATAAACAAATGCACGTTGTGGGCATTTCAAGGCAAAAAGAAACAGTTTTTTTTCTTAATTTACCTCAAAACATGTCGCCAGTGATGTTTAATGATGGAAAATTGTCATCCGATATTTTTTATTAATTCTATAAACAAATTATATATACAAATGCCCAGTATGGATATTTGAAGACAGAAATAAATCGGTTTTTCTCTTTATTTTCCTCAAATTATGTCACCTGTGATGTTTGATGATCACAAATTGCCATCCAAAAATTTTTAGCAATTTTATGAACAAATTATATAAACAAATGCACGTTGTGGGTATTTCAAGGCAGAAAGAAATAGTTGTTGCTCTGAATTCACCTTACATCATGTCGCCAGTGATGTTTAATGATGAAAGTTGTTATTCCATATTTGTTATTAATTTCATCAACGAATTATATAAACAAATGTCCAGTGTGGACCTTGAAAGGCAGAAAGAAACCTTTTTTTCTTAATTTTCTTCAAATTATGTCACCTGTGATGATTAATGATAGCAAATTGTCATCCAACATTTTTTAATAATTTTATAAACAAATTATACAAACAAGTGCACAGCGGGGCACTTGAAGGCAGAAAGGAATCGTTTTTTCTCTTGATTTTTCTCAAATTATATCAGCTGTGATGTTTAATAATCAAAAATTGTCATCCGAAATTTTTTATCAATTTTATAAACAAATTATATAAATAAATGCGCGTTGTGGGCATTTCAAGGCAGGAAGAAATAGTTTTTTCTCTTAATTTACCTCAGATCATGTCACCAGTGATGTTTAATGATGAAAGTTGTCACCCGATATTTTTTATTAATTTCATCAACAAATTATATAAACAAATGTCCAGTGTGGACCTTGAAAGGCAGAAAGAAACATTTTTTTTCTTAATTTTCTTTAAATTATGTCACTTGTGATGATTAATGATCGCAAATTGTCATCCAACATTTTAAAATAATTTTATAAACAAATTATACAAACAAATGCACAGTGTGGCACTTGAAGGCAGAAAGAAATCGTTTTTTCTCTTAATATCTCTCAAATTGTGTCAACTGTGATGTTTAGTAATCAAAAATTGTCATTTGAAAATTTTTATCAATCTTATAAACAAATGATATAAACAAATGCCCAATTTGAACATTTGAAGACAGAAAGAAATCGTTTTCTCTCTTAATTTACCTGAAATCATGTTGCCAGTGATGTGTAATGATCGACAATTATCATCTGATATTTTTTATTAATTTCATTAACAAATTATATGAACAAATGTCCAGTGTGGCCCTTGAAAGGCAGAAAGAAACCTTTTATCTCTTAATTTTCTTCAAAATATTTCGTCAGTATTATTAAGTGACGAAAAATTGTCATCTGATATTTTTTATTAATTTTATAAACAAACTACATGCACAAATGCCAAGTGTAGGCATTTGAAGACAGAAAGAAATCATTTTGTCTCTTAATTTTCCTAAAATTATGTCAGCTGTGATGTTTAATGATCAAAAATAGTCATCCAATTTTTAAAAATCATTTTATAAACAAATTATATAAACAAATGCACGTTGTGAGCATGTTAAGGCGGAAAAAATAGTTATTTCTCTTAATTTACCTCAAATCATATCGCCAGTGATCTTAAATGATGGAAAATTGTTATCCAATTTTTAAAAATAATTTTATAAACAAATTATTTATACAAATGCCCAGTGTGGACATTTTAAGGCAGAAAGAAGTCGTTTTTCCTCTTAATTTTCCTCAAATTATGTCAGCTGTGATATTTAATAATCAAAAATTGTCATCCAAAATTTTTATCAATTTTACAAACAATTTATATAAACAAATCCTCGTTGTGGGCATTTCAAGTTTAATGATGGAAAACTGTCGTCCCATATTTTTTATTAATTTTATCAACAAATTAAAGTAAAGTCTAATTAATGGATTTCTAATTAATAGGATTTTGGTTTTAGGTGGAAAATCTTGTCGTTCTGAATTCTATTGTATATTGTGTTGTTTTTCCATAAATTTCAAATTTTTATTTTTATAGCTTATTTTAACGACTGAAACGAAAAATACCCGCCTTATGAAAAAATGGTTGATAACGAATTTGTATACCTTATTTCGGTGAATAATTTTGTCATTAAACATTTTGTTGAATCTTGTGCTGTTTTTCCAGAAATTTCAATTTTTTCAATGTTATTTTTCACAATTAAATCAAAAACTATGCATCTTATTACGAAATGGTCCGAAAAAAATTTGTAGATCTTTTTGAGATGAATAATTTCGTTCTGCAACATTTTTTCGTATCTCGTTTAGTTTTGATGGAAAGCGGAATTTTTTATTATTAATAACATTTTTCACGATTAAAACAAAATTGTGCGTCTCAACAAAAGAAAAGTCGCAAGCAAAGTTCTACATAAGATAAGCAATGTTTCTTTTCAATATTTTTTCTCATTTTGTATAGTTTTTATGGAAAGTGGAATTTTTTATTTTTAATAACATCTTTCACGATTAAAACAAAAGCTGTGTATCTGAACGAAAAAATAGTCTCAAGCAAATTTCTTCTTAAAATAAACAATTTTTCTTTTAAATATTTTTTCTTATTTCGTCTACTTTTTACGGAAAGTGGAATTTTTCATTTTTTATAACACTTTTCACGATTTACACAAAACCCATACGCCTCATCAAAGAAATATTTTCAAGCAAATTATCAAAATAACAAACTAT
>JAUMHM010000071.1:10091301-10112306 GCA_032362435.1 Melikaiella ostensackeni | reverse complement strand
AAAAAATTAGTGTTGCGTGATTTGGAAAAGCTTGAAGAGTATTGGTAAGAGGAAATGGAAGCCCTGGAAGGTCTCGCGCATTTGTAAGATATTAGTTAAGAGCTAGTAAGATAAGATTATATTTAAGAGCTAGTGAATAATGAGAAGGCGAAGCGATTAAAGGTCAAGGTAAGTATAAGGCATAGTGGTTAAGTGAAACTGAAAAAAATGTAAAAGGAACGGAGCCCTCAAACCCTCAAAAGGGAGAGTAATAAAATACAATACAATACAATGCAATTCACAATTTTCAATTTCATAAGTATAATAAATGTAATTCATAGTGGAATCATTATTTTTATAATAGCATACATCTCTCAAAAATTATACAGTAATACATTTTAGAGTTTATACGTACGTTTATGAGTTTTTTCATAAATTCCACAATGCGAACCAACACACATCATGTTCGTCTCAACATGGTGAATTTATTCTGTGATACAATTAATCATAATGAATAAAAATAATTACAATTGCAAATTTCTTGAAAGAGAATTAACTGCGATTCGTATATTCTATTTCACTTCAGCAATTCGGTTATTTCCGAAAAGTATAGAAATTATGTGTAATAAAATTATCAAAGTCTTTATAACAATTGTCATTATTACTGATAATTCATTTCCTTAACTTTGAAGCTGATTCCGATTAGAATTAGTAAAATATCTAATATTTTCTCAAAAAAGCGTTCATTCACACATAAAAAGCTAAACATGAATATTTCTTTATTAATATTATCTTCACGAAACTCATAATTGTTGTGGGTTGATTTAGAGCCAATCTATTCAGATTATTCCATTTTTCAAAAAAGAGAAAGGTAATAATCCAAAACAATAATACGTTTCTGAAAATCGCGAACGTACTCAAATTTGTATACTATATTTAAATGAAAATATATCTATTTTCGTAAATTGAGTGATCATTAATACCTCAATTGAAATAAATCTGAATATTATCTTGAAATACTCGACATGCATATCTACATGTAATGTATCAGGTTCAAATTAAAATATCTATTTTGATAATCGTATGTCTATATCATTAGTGAATTCCGTAAGGACGCTCAATAAAATTGGTAGAAATAATCAAACGATTCAAAATGCGTCAGAATTCGCTAGGATTTTCACACATATACATTCCGCAAACGTTTTACATGAGAAATGTTAAACATAAATTGTCGAGTATACGAATATACGAATAAAATTTGACCTGAGTTAAACTTTTTCATGTACAAATCACTAAATTCGTTTTTGATTTCAAATGAAAAAAGAGATTTATTTACTAATGGCTTATCGGCCTTAAGGAATACATTCTCATCATAATATTCGCGCTCGATTTTCTGCGCTCGCCGTATAATATATACAAATGAATAGTTAGAAAGACGATTGAAAAATCATCTTAATGATTTACGTTTGGTCTTATATAGAAATGTCTAACGGCAATTTCATTTGACTTTTTAAAAGCACAAACTCTACCTTTCTGACTTTTTTTCTTATCTCGCGTCGTTTGGCTCGAAAATTAAAATTGAAATATTCCAATATCATTTTCCATACTTGAAGAACAACGTACGCCTCCTACCAAAAAATGTTCAGAAAAAAGCTTATGGGTGTTCGTAAAAACAACAATTTTGATATTACAACTTTTTTTCGTATCTCGCGTTATTTGGCTAAAAATTTGAATTTCCGATTTTTTGGAAAATTGGAGAATTTGTTATGATCATCTTGTAGGGCTTCCAAAAAGCAACGTTTTTCTAGTTGTAACTTTTTTTTATATCGTGCATTGTTTGGCTTCAAATTTTCATTTTCGTTTCCTTTTTTGCATTTTGAAAATGCTATAACTCTCATAATTTTTTTTCTATCGGAAAAGATCATGAAGATAAATTGTTCGAATTTTTGAGTACTACGGATAGTCGTACATATAATTTTCGAATCTTGAAATAATGGTCTCAACAATTTTGGAAATGCTCCAATTTTTTCAATTTTCATCCAAAATGGCTGGCTAACAAACTTGACCTTCAGTTTTCGACACACAAAGAGTGTACCGAAAGCCAATCCAATAGATTCATTCTTTCAAAAGTTATCGCGTTCACAGACAGACATACAGACAGAGAGCCACATTCGTAAAAACCTGTTTTTCGGGTTCAGCGGGTCTCAAAATGTGGACATTTGACGAAAACGGGGGAGTCACATTTTACACAAATCTAATAACTTCTCTGATGAGAATGTAAAAATACCTTTCTAATGGCGCATCGATGGTGATAACGAACGACCTTTTTCTTACATTAGCATGGTGTTGAGGAAGAAGATTTTCTTAGCAGTACGATAAAAAAAGAGAGCTTTCGGACGATCCCACTAATGAAAAATAGAAAATCGATTTTCCTCACGATCGCCCTTGAACAAATTGCGGAGTTCATCCTACTGAGACACTTTTGCCGTTGCTTGTCCAAAGAAAAAAGGAGGTAGTGGATTCAAAGACAAATGGAGCTTTCGCATGCCCTGTAAGTAAAGACGCCAGAACCTGCTTCAGGTTTAAACTGAAGACAATATTTTTTTTGTAACATTATACCATCGACATATAGATATGGACCGGTAAGGCTGTGGGGAAAAGTGTTACAGTGCTTTAGAGGGAAAAGTTGTCGTTGGTGGTTGTTTTGTCTCTTTCTACATCAGGAGAGTGTCATGTAGATTGGAGGCCTCGCACATTGTCAAAATATTATTTTTTGTAAGTAATCAGTAATGCGCTCTTATAAGTAAGAGGAAATTATAATAAATTAATTCTTGCAAAAAATTCAATTAAAACCTTTTGGTTCAGCTAACCTATGGAAATCATTTAGTAATGTCAAACCGCTCTTATCATTTCAGTAAGAATAGAGCTTTTCAAAGCCATTGAATTTATTAAAAAACCTTAACATTTCGTATAAAATGAAAAATTGTTATATTCTTAATAAATACACTTTTTAATTTGAGTCAACTTTTACTTTACTCATCATGAGAATGAAAATTAGACACCGTGAACAAAAAATTATTACATGTATTTGTCTGAAATTATGAATTTGTAATTATTAAGTTGATCTTTAGCTGTGAAAATGACAACAATTAATTGCCAACGTAAAGATCCAAAAATGTAAAATAAACCTAATTAATGAATGTAACAAATCTAGCAAAATGAAAAGAGAATCACTAATATCGCACTACAAATGAATGTATGCACATAAATGATGATTAAAATATATATTTCGACGCCGACAAACTAAGCAACTATGCACAGTTTTTTTATCTTTATTTCAGTAAAAATTACATTAAATACTATTTGACATGGTTTTAAGAAACGCTCGCCAAGCTAAGCTTACTGCATGTACGAATGATGTGGTATTCGTATATACTGCGGACAGATCTAATCTTCCAGCAGACTCCACCCACTGAAAATGTGCTTAACCAGTCGGCTTCGACTGGAAAGAGACAAAATGACCACCAACGACAATTTTTCTTTCTGACGCACTATTACACTTTTCCCCACAGCGTTACCGGTTCATATCTATATGTGGATGAATTGTACACTTAGTGCCGGTAATTACAGTTCACTCACCCAGGACGTTAAATATCACGGACTCACAAAAAATTAATATAACATTTACGATCACCTGCACAGCGTCGTCTAAGGTCCGCTCGGATCTTTCAAACGAGAGCCCCCCACTCTAAATCACGCATGCCTACAAATTCGCAAACCATGAGAAGAGAAATTTTTATTTTTGGTTTTAGTAGGACTGATTTCGATATGATTATTAGAAGGATCCTTTATTATTTCATTATGAACCGGATTGGTATACAAAAATGGTCCAACTTGAATAATTTGTATAAATGTAATATTATCATCAATAGATGCAACTAATCTCTCAAATGGAGATCGACCAAATGAGACTGTCAATTTTGGAACAATATAATTATTTATTGTAACACTCAGATGGTTTTAATTCAGTATTACCTTATTTTTCAATAACCAGTCATTTCCTAAAATCATATTACTTTCCAAGAGAGGTACAACTAAAAAGAAACATTCAGAATCAAATCACCTACATGAATTTCTAACATTATTTGTTTGTTGATTGTATTAGGTTTCTTTCCTATCGCTGTAACTAGAACCACATTAGAAACCGATAAATCCTCTATTTTTCTGTGCTGCGATAAATAATTATAATGAGATTTAGAAACACAAGTTATTTGACTATCCGTGTCAACAAGAGCATACATTGGAACAGAAAAACTCGTAATCATCATTTAAAGACATTGCAGAAATGTAGAGATATCTGTGTTTATATTATTTATATTCAGGTTTAGACATGCCATTGTTGGTCAGGTCGTCAAACGCATCATACGAGTCTTGGCGCTACAATAGACCTAAGCATGACGCACCTTGTATGAGTTCAAATCTTTAGGCGAATTTGCGAGATTCGTATTTAGCACTGGAGTTGGGGGAGACTCATATGTGGCAAAGAAACACAATGACTTTCATCGCAAGTAGGAGTTGAGAAAGTACTATGTTCACGAGACATGACAGGTAGAATACTAGAAATATTTGCAGCTGCACCATGCATGTTATAGCAACAAGAGTGTACAGGATTATTACAAGCATTGTTCGAATTGTACCTAGTCGGGTCGAGTGTCATGCCTGTAAACTGTGGTGCCTGGATATTTCTTACTGTGAATTTATCTTTCTTATTATCATTGCTAGTATAATGGGACTGACTTTGTTCACATTTATTACTATTAATTTTCTCTTTATGTGTATTGTCCAGTGTTTGGGTAACTTTGTAGTTATCCCCAAAATTGACAACGGACAATGCTTCTCTCACTCGAATGGGCATTTGATGTACAATACTATAATTTAACTCAAATTGCTCCATTGGAGATAAAAAATACTGAGCCTCTTCTAGTTGACTCAGAAAGTATGTTTGTAAAGAAACATTGTTAGAATCAAATCATTTGGATTGCCATTTTGATTTAAATTTCACTCTAATAGGGATCGAATTAAATTCTGTAAGAAATTCTATTTGAAAAATCTCAAAATCATTAATGGTACCTCATCGAGTTTCAAACCAAATCTTTGCTCGTCCTTCAAGAGGATTATCCAAAATCAGTAACTTATGAGCTTTCGGAATTCCTTTTATTGTGAAATATTTTATGAAAGCAGCAAGAAATTCTTTAGGCTTTCGCTTTTGATCGTCTTCAAATTTAGGAGGTTTTATATCAATATTGACTGTGCGAAGCAAACGAGCAAACGAGCGAGCTGCTGACGTAAGTGCTCGATCTCAGGATTAGGATTACTACCTTGAATCATTTCGCTAGTCAAATTTCTTCTTGCAGATTAAATTTCAAATCAATTTTCAAAGCGACGTTTACGCGTTGGACTCACTAAAGGTTCACACAAGGGCAATCTCTTTGAATGTGTAAATGTGTGACAGCTCGGTTATGTCCCTGTCCAGGCGCCAAATGTGACGGTTTTTTCTATTCTTCAGTATATTGTCATGTCGATCATTTCCAGATGTAGTCGAGATTTTCTATTAACATAATCAGATGAGATTAAAATGTGATGAAAATATCGTTTGACTAAACTTTCGTATCGTTGTGATAAGTATCATGTTCGAAGATTTAGTTTCACCTGACAATATTTTTGAAATGCTCGACATGCATAACTACATGTAACGTATCAAGTTTAAATTAAAATATTCATTTCAATATTCATATGTCTATATCATTAGTACATTCCGTAAGAATGCTAAGTAAAATCGGTAGAAGTAATCAAACGATTCAATATACGCCAGAATTCGCTAGGATTTTCACGCATATACATTCCACAAACCTTACACGGGAAATATAAAATCGTCGAATATACGAATAAAATAAGACCTGAGTAATTCGACTAAGATTTATTCAATGACACATTTCAATAAATTTGAGTGAAAAAGTCAAATAATATGACGAAAGCAATGGTAAAATTTAATACAAAAAATACCTTTCTGATGGCGCATCGAAGGTTATAAGGAGCAATATTATTTGTACATTGGCATGGTGTTGAAGGAGAGGATTCTCTTGGCTGTACGAGGAGAAATTACAGCTTTCTGACGATCCTACTAATAAAAAATGGAAAATCGATTCTTCTCACGATCGCCCTTGACCAAATTGCGAAGTTCGTCCTTCTGAGACATTTTTGCCGTTGATTGCCCGCCTTATGTTTCAACTGAAGGTAACTTTTTTTTATAACATTATACGCTTCCCTCCGGTAATTAGAACTTTCTCACCCAGGACGCTCAATATCACGCACTCACAAAAAATTAATACAACATTTACGATCACCTGCACTAACAACAATGTAGCATGTGTCTGTTCTTCAGTTTGAAAGAAATTCTTGTCGCAAACGGTCGTCAACGTGCATACAGTTGAAAATACTTTTATTTTTGCGAGCGCGAGTATTTTTTAAATTTTTGTGCAATTAGTGAATCATTGTATTGAAAATTTCAGCTTTCGGATAATTGAATTCGTGGGAAAATTAAGTAAATTTCCCATTGACCTTATTTTTGAAGGTCACCATTACACCACTGAGCCAAATCCCTTTCGGTGTATGCGTAATTCCTTCGGTTCTAGCCTCGTTATACTACCGTGGATCAACGACTTTATATGGTTTGGGTAAGTAGGGGATGTGTGGGAGAAGGGATGGGTTTAGATCAATCTAGAAGTCGCGTGTTGTTCATTCCATGACACACTTGTCCCACAACACCGCTTCGACACGGGTCGCTGATTAATCACTCTAGCTATCACCCCAGGTGAAGAGCTTCGCGAAGCCATTATACTAATCCACTAAGTAAATCTCTCAACGCGGGCCCATTAGTATCAAGAATCTTTCGTTTGAGGCATCACTCTTCTTCTTATAAAAAATTGCTGTCCATACATCCCTATCCTCACATACCTCTTTTGCTTCCGGCACATCTGTGCATTGTTTCATGCACGTTCTTGTATTTCTACGACTTCGAATATCCCTTCTCTTCAGAGTCTAATTCACACATTCCAACCATTCTTTCTTGGGTCTACCTCTGGGTATGCTGCCACTCACCTTACCTCAATACACTTGCTTCGTTCAACGTTCTTCACTCATTCTCTCAACATGACCAAGCCATCTCAGCAAATTTCTTTCACTCTTGTCAAACAATGTTACTTCTGCACCACATTCTTTGAGAACGCACTCACTACTCACTTTGTCCATCAGCGTTTTACAGCACATATTCCACAGAAACTGCAAGCCAACCGCGTTTACTTTGTTCCTATCATTTTCTTGATTCGTCCAGGTCTCGCTACCATACAACACTTTGGGTGCAAGCACAGAGTTATACATATATAGAAATTTTAGCTTCACTCACTACATTTTCACTTCTAGTAATAGCTTGTACGCTGCCAATTATCTTTCTACCCTCGTTTGTACGTCTAGATATCTCTGCATCAATCTTTCCATCAGCAGTGACTAAACTTCCAAGATACACGAACTTATCAACTTGTTCTATCCTCTCTTTGTTCAAGGCAATGTTGCATACTGTTTTCTCAACCTCTCTTTCAAAAACGATCAGTTTTGTTTTATTTGCGTTAATATTAAGATCCATACTTTCTACGCTGGTAACCAGTCTGCTCATCATTCTCTGCGAATCGTCGGCTGATTCCGCTGTAAGAATCTTATCATCCGCAAACGCCAGTCCACGTACTTTCACTGTTCCGAGATCAACACCTTCTTCGTCTAAGAGAGCCACTCTGAGGCATTTGTCCATGTGTATATTGAACATCTCGGAGGACATAACGTAGCCTTGCCTAACGCCCTGCTTAATATCAAACCAATCGCTGAGTTAACCATTCACTCTTACGCTCGCCTAACTACCATTATATATTTCTTTCATTGCTCTTACTAGCGAGCCATTCACTTTATACACTTCCTGGACTTCCCAAAGTTTAGATCAATTCACCTTATCGAAAGCTTTTTCCAGATCTAAAAATGCACAGAAAACTTTCTTGTTTGCTCTCAAACTCTTTTCTATGATCTGTCTCAAGCTAAATATGTGATCCAAACATGATCTCCTTGGAATGAATCCAGAATGAACTTCCCGATCCTTTCTTTAGTTATTCTCATGACCTTCTCAATCAGTATTTTCTAAAATATTTTGCCCATGGTACTTGGTAGGCTTATCGCTTTTAATTGGCACAGTCGCCTTCTTCACCCTCTTTCTTGTAGATTGGGACGATAATTGCCTTTCTCCAACCATTTGAAACTTCACCATCCGCCAAAAATTACTCCCCTTATCACATAAGAAGGAGAGGGCGTGCGTCGAACGATACATCCATACTTTGGTACTCTACCGTCTCACCCAAAAGATCAGGCGCTCTCTGTTACTGCGAACTGCTCCTCAGACTCTATTCACCACTGCTGCTTCACATTCGACCGAGCAGCTGGATTATTAAAGGTGCATTAATACACAAATAAAGATGGTCTACAGTACACACTACTCGTTTCTCTCCGTTATGGAATGAACACTTTGCCTTCGTCGAAGTATATAGAGATGAGTTTCTTCACTGTTATTACCATTTCTTATAGCTTAGCCGATTGAATTTTCACATACTCAAATCACTTTTTTTTAAAATTGTGATGACTAGTTACAGATGTTATCAGTTTACCTAACAATTTCGATGTTGTGAGATCATTATTAAGACCTTTAATTGTCATTAAATTCAAAATGGATGCATTGTTTTCTGAATTGTCAGAGATTTCTCAGTCTATTGGTCGGACTGAGACGAATTTTAAGAAAATGCCAAAGCCAACCTCAGTCTGGTGACGGCCAAGTCTCGTTTGGATCTTCTCGACCAATGCTGGAAAACTTGTGAGAATCTGCATCTGCAGATTAAAGCTGCTGCCACTTCTGAGGATCGTGAGAAAAATGAGTATTTCACAAAATTTAAATTCTTATTGATTGATGATGCTTATCTTAGTGCGCATGATTTCTCGATAAAGCAGATTAAATTGTTAACTCGTGAACATAACTTTAATGAAAGTTTGAATCAAACACCAAATTTCAGACATGAGTATCTGTCAAACTCCCTCGAATCGTTTCACCAGAATTCAATGGAAATTATCAAGATTAGGAAAATTATAGGGATTTATTTGAAGCTCTTATTAGTAAAAATGAAGCGTTGTTTGATGTGACTAGACTGCATTACTTCAAATCTCCATTAAAGAGTGAAGCTCACCATTCATGAAAGCATGTTGCGATTACTGATGCAAATTTGTTTACTCCTTAGGAGTCGCTAAATAACAGATTTGATAACCAAAGAGCGTTGATTTCTGCTCTTTTAAAATCCTTTATTAGTCTCCCGAGCGTAACACCTAAGTCGGTGGTAGAACTTCGAAAATTACGCGATACAGCAAATGAGTCTTTAGCATCTTACAAGAATTTAAAGCGTACGACGGGTTCCTGGAGTGGCATACTCGTTTTCCTAATTGTTAAAAAACTTGACGTTCCTTCTTTAAAGGAATGGGAGATGCTAGTGGGTTCTTTTACCGACTATCCGACGTATAATGAACTTGACACATTCTTAAGAGAACATATTCGTGTTTTGGAAGCCATTCCGACTCCAAAAAATGTATCTTCTGATAAATCTAAAATTACAAAATCGTCGTCAGTACGGAGCCATGTTGCCTCTGCCAATTTTCAGTGCCTGTTGTGTAAAGAAAATCATCCTGTACATTTTTTGAGTACTTTTCTAAATCTTGCAGGTGACATTCTTTTAGCTACGACTCTGGTAGACGTTCGGACTGATAATGGTCGAATCTATGAATTCAGAGTACTGTTAGATCAGGGATCTGAGTGTTGTTTTGCATCAGAAAGAGCGGTAAAAATCTTGTTTTCGAGATATGATGGGATTAATGCTCTTGCTTATGGAGTTGATCGTTCAGAAATCGTATCAGCTAGAAAATTAGCTCATTTTCAATTTCTTCCAAGAAGAAAGGGTTGTGAAGCTTTGTACTTGCAATCATTAGCATTATTAAAGCTCACATCTTACCATCCACCTTTAAGATCAGGCGGGGGAAGGGGGGTAGAAACACAAATGAAAGAATGTTGGCTGATGCGGACCCATTCAACACTTCGAATATAGATTCCACTTTAGGTGCAGACAAATTTGAATCCTGTTTATTACCAAGATTAAAACAAGGGATTTCAGGAACCCTGACCGCACAAGCGACCGTTTTTGTCTGCATCCTTCCTGGTCCAGTTTCAAATCAACAGTCACCTATAGTTCCTTCTTCCTCAGTTCATCATGACGTGACATCTGAGGTACTTCATGAGGATTTAGCTCGTTTTTGGGTGTTGGAAGAACTCCCAATTAAAATACCTCTAAATGAAGAAGAACTCAGCAGTGAACGGCAATTTATTTCAACCCATAAGTGTTTAGATTCCGGACGTTACATGGTCCGCCTACCATTTAAAATTGGGCCTTCGATTAATTTCGGTGGTTCTTTCGAAAGAGCCAGAATCGTGCTCACAAGAACATTACGTCGCTTATCGGGAAAAACTGAATTGTTGAAGCAATATTCTAACTTTATGTCCGAATATGAACGACTAGATCACATGAAAGTTATTCAAATGGATAATCTTAAAGATTTTCCACAAACAGTGTATTTACCTCACCATCCAATTGTAGCTTATCAATTGGCCACGGTCACCTACGGTACGGCATGTGCTCCATATCTTGCTAATAGGGTGAATAAATAATTAGCGTCAGATGAAGGTCCAAAGTTTCCACTCGCAAGGGATTTTCCTTAGAATAATGTTTACGTTGACGATGTTTAGTTTAGTGCTGATACCATCGCGGAAGCTAAGCAAATTCGATCACAAGTTGTTCAGATGATGAAAAGTGGAGGTTTTCATTCAAGAAAAAAGGCCGCTAATGATAGCGAATTACTAAGTGAATGCCCTTCTGGCCAGTACGAACGCGCCTAGGAGTTTCGACTGGCTGAGCAAATGTATATTTACGAATTCTTGATTATCTTACCTCGTCATAAGATCAGTGAACTCATCGCTTCACATGCCTATCTAAGATCCTCGCATGGAGGATCACAACTGACCTTACACACTCTAAGGCAGAGTTCCTAGATTCTGGGGGCTCGATGCTTAGTTAAATGTCTGGTAAATGAATGCATCAGTTGCGTTCGTCAGCGTGCGGCTGTTCCGCAGCAACTGATGGGCAATTTACAAGATTTTAGAATTACTCCTAGTCGACCCTTCACTCATACGGAGGTTGACTATACAGGCCCTTTTGATATTCGATTGGGTTCTGGTCGTGGGCATAGGAGTCAAGAGGCGTATATTTCTCGGATTATTATTAGTTCTTCTTCTCCTCCACTCTTGACCTAGACTTATTTTCGAAACTAAGAGGTAGTGATCCGTTCCGCACTCAGAGCCTCTCATAACCCTTGCATGCTATAATAAATAGTCTTCTGAATCCCACTTTCATTCTAACCGATAGTAATCTAGGTGATACACATTCATACCTTTTGACTTGTTTTTTTGCTCTCTCATTCAAAATCAGACCGACTCCTTGCGTACCATGTGATTCATTATTATCTACTCCTGATCAAATTTTGAGTTCGTTCTCTATGTTTCTTACTTGACATCCCTTCTCCTTTCTTTCTGGCCCACATAAATCTCTAGCTCCCTTACGCGCATTGGATCCCGCAATTCCTTTCCCTTAAGATCATTTACACCTATAGAATTCCGAACACCCAATCTCCATTCATCGCCTGAAACTTTTTCGAGCACATGCCTTTCGTCAGTAGAAGTTTCAATTCCATCCGAAGCTACATTATTTTTTGTATTGCTCATTGTTAAGAGTATACACCCAACTTCAATTTGATGCGAGAAATTTATTTCAAAAATATAAAAACATGTTCAAATTATGCAGCTAAATTGTTATAAGACGGAGTGTCTATTCATAACGTCAGTCCCACCAAACTTCGATCATGCAAAGGAAATTATGAAAACCAAGCCAGAACCAAAGGAGCTATGATCGGTTTGTGGTGTATACTGAGAAGGGCACCAGTCTCCTGTAGTTTAGTCTCTGAGATTGAGAAAGACTATCCAATGCTCCAAAATGTAAAAAGGATACTCAACTGTGAATAAAAACTTAATAAACTCATAAACTTCCCCCAATTCCCATTTTAAAAAGACTTTCTTTCTAGAACTCTTATAGATCTCCGAAGCCTTCAACAATTTCGAGAACTTTCCACATACTTTCTCAAAACTCTGCATAATTTTTTCAAAAGTTTCCATAACCTTTCATACATTAGTGCAATATTCCGCAAATTTCATTAGGCCAACCGAGTGACGTGAGAAAAGTTCGACATGGACATAGCCACCCATAAGGCGATGGGCGGCACAGGTAGTCCCAGGAAGTCACCACCAGAAAGCGCGTGACCCTCTTTTCCGCTGACAGTCGCAACTGGAGAGTGTTTGAGCAGGCAGATGAGATGCAGAACGAGGCAGAAATTGGACAACTGTACTCCTCACGAGGAAACAACTGAAGTCCACTACACGGATCATCTCTCCGAGTGGTTACCTGGCCTCACGCTCTAGAAGGATGAAGGATCTTTTTTTTCAATCTGGGCACGCTGATACAGGCTCCAGATATCGTCTTTTGGTATTAGAATGGTGCACGCTATTTCGGCTGCCGTTGAAAGTGATTAACTTTGATTTATTTTTCAGAGAAAGTGTGATAACTGCAAAAACTGTAGAATACGACTGTAGAAATACGAACTGTAAAATTTCGAGACTGCAAGTCTGAAAATTACACCCAAAACACCGGTTTCTAATGAGGGTGGTTCTTTAATGAAATTTGTGGAAGAACTTCGTGATTTTTGGGCAGCAGTAAGACCCTCAAGAAAACAAATTGCTTTGGTAACTGGCAGCTGCCTCCAATGAACACACAGAGATTGGTGGGAATTAATCAAGGAAAATGATTACTGCAAAAGACTGGAAAATAACAGCCTCAAAAACGGTTACGACAACTGAAGAATCGAAAATGGGAACCCTGCACCACAAACTCAGCATGCAAAAAATGATTTTAATAATAAATGAGATAATAATTACATGCAAAGGGACACAAGGATGGATAATTGGAGAAGGGAAGACAGAAATAGAGACTCGACACTCAGAAACATTAGAACCATGACGATTACCGAACACAATAATGTAGAAGATGAGATGGTTATAAGAGGAGAAATGGGCGAGATATATTCATAAAACTAATGATGTCCTTATCCTTGAACACTTTAAGTTCTTTTAAGGATGTGGAGAAAAAGCTCATGATACATAGATTCGTTAATACTTCAAATTATGATATACGCGAGGAACTATTAGAGGAAAATGCAGTCAAAGTTAAAAAAAAATGGATGCCTGATAGCGGAAATCTCCGTTCAATGATCGATTTCTAGGGCTCTGGCCGGTGACAGATATCAAGTATCGTGTATCTCTAAAAACTTTTATGAAAAAAAAATTGAATGTTCTGAATACTGTCCAACTTTTCCCATAGTTGGAGTCTCAGTCGTGTGGACCACCGGTGGAAGACCCGTGAGGCTAGGGAAATACATTTTCACCAATATAAAATTCGGTAATATTATTTATCAAGGAGTATTATTGATAGTGCCCTAACAAATAAAAAATGCATTCTCAACATGGACTTATTAGAGCCTCTTGGTGCTGTAGTGAATTTACAGCAAGGGAGGTGCACAGCATGACTTGATACGATGACGAAAAATTGCAGATGGAAGAGTTAAACGAAAAAAAAGACAGTTACGAGCACATATTTCCTCAATAAAAAATAAACTTCCAGAAACACTCATGGGAATATTGTTATGTTTTTTCTCAATGGCCTGCAAAAATATCTTGTTATTTCCATCAATCAAAAATTCAAGATAAAAATTCCCCGCGTGCCAGGTCATATTCGACCCGTCTTCATTATGAGAGACAAATCGAAAAACAGATCCAAACAATGATTGATTGGGAAATCATAAGCAGGCCTACAAGCCCTCATATCAATCCCCTAGTTGTGACGACAAAAGAAGTGGTAAAGTTCGAATATGTCTCGACGCAAGGTAGCTCAGTGGAGTTCGACAAGAGGACGACACTACGTTAATGCGCCAAAAAGCAATATGCTAAAAAATTTTTTATAGCTTACAGACCTGAAAATCTGATAAAAAGTAAGGAAATTTGACAGCTTTTAACGGCGGTCAACTTCGGAGCATAGTTTTTTATTGAAAAAATAATAGGAAAAGTCTGAAAATATTTACGGTGATACTTTGAACATTTCTCAACAAATTTCCGTTGAAAAATTTGCAAAATATAACAAATTGTTTGTTTTCCGTACATACATATATAACCGAACTATCTTCAGTTCTAATGAAGATAATAAAGTGATTCAAATTATTGGCAGTTAATTGAACTATCTGTGAATATTTATAATTTGAAAGAAGTATGTGCTTCTTTTTGTCTTCATGCAAATTGCGATATTTGAAGTCAGTTTTTTTATACTGGAAAGCAAGTGTTCGAAACCAGCGGGGTGCCTCTTTTCATGGGATCGTCCTTAGTTTTTCACAGCATGTGCTACCGAACTCTTGCTTCCGGGCTTCACTCTGGCCTTGAACGAGACCCTGAAGAACAAGGATGTATCCCTCGAACTTATTCTCTGTGGTGAAAATTGCTCTCTGAAATAAATATTATTATATAGGTACGTCTTTGTATGACATTACTGAACGTTTCTTAATTTGCATCATTAAAATTGTAATGAAATGATTTAAAGTATCAAACCATAATTGAATTATTTATAAACTACATGAAATGTACATTATGGCCAAGTTCATGCCAGTCATATCCATGAGTGCGAAAGAGGCACTCTTATGCATCATATGCCAGTGTCTCAATCGCAAGTACGCTTCCCTATGGCTAGTATGAACTTTTTTTGCCTTACGGTATAAAAAGTGTAGATGAAATGAATTTCAAATTAGACAAGAAGAAGATCACTTTTATACTAGACAGAAGGATTACTGAACAAAATACATGAGCATTAAACCAAATAGCTACATTTTCAACGAGAAAATATCACTTCTTAAACAAAAATGGCGACTTCATAGATAAAAAAAGACATGAATTGTCAACTGAAAAGACATATCTTAAAAAAAAAAGAATTCTCAAGCAAAAAAGTTGAATAAAGAGATGAACAAAGAGATGAATTGTCAACTAAAATGACGAATTTCAAAAAATGCATAAAAAATAAAAATATGATACCCCTAAGCACACGATAGTGATAATAATAGTTTCTAATAAAAAAAAATCATCATACTTCGCACACTACTTTCACGAATGAAAACGTGAAGTGAGCTTCGAGGGGCATCATAGTTAAAGAGGCACGGCCCTGGTCAAAGCCCGGGGGCTAAACTTTGGAAGCACATGCTGAGGAAAAATGAGGACGATCCCATGAAAAAGACACCCCGCTGTTTTCTGGCACTTGATTTCCAGTATAAAAAACTGACTTCAAATATTGCAATTTGCACGAAGACAAAAAGAAACTCATACTTCTTTCAAATTGTAAATAAGTACAGATAGTTCAACTAACTGCCTCTAATTTGAATCACTTCATTATCTTCATTAGAACTGAAGATAGTTCAGTTGCATATTTATGTACAAAAAATAAACAATTTGTTATATTTTGCAAATTTTTTAACGACAATTCATTGAGAAATGTTCAAAGTACCACCATGAATTTTTAAAGATTTTTCCTATTATTTTTTCAATAAAAAACTATACTCCAAAGTTCACCGTCGTTGAAAGCTGTCAAATTTCCTTACTCTTTATCAGATTTTCAGGTCTGTAAGATATAAAATTTTTTTGAGCATATTGCTCTTTGGCTCATGAACGTAGAACATTTTGACCTTCAAAATGATCCTTCATTCATTGAGCTACCATTTTTTCTTCACTTACTTTTTCAACGTCAAAGCCAGAGGACTCGAATTTTCTCGCCGATAGTAGATATGAATATAAGTTTTCGGTAGATTCCTCTACGTTCGGAGTATTAGAAATACACTGCATTTTCGTACAAAGGAAAGTGTTGTGAACACAATATCACCTCAGTTGGTCTAAAAACGAGCACTGCGGCTTCAGTCAGATGCTTAGATCACGTACAAAAAGGATTGAATGAATGCATCATATTCTATGTCGACGACCCGCTTGTAGCCTCTGGATCTGATTAATGCTCTGGAAGGATAAAAGTTCGTTTTTTTTAAAATCTGGGTACGCTGTAACAGGCTCCAGACACTGGCATCGATTTTTTTTCTGGGTAAGCTCACACAGGCTACAGATCGCTTTTGACTTATTATCTGCCTGGGTGCGTTGATACAGGCTCCAAAAACTTTTGATTTCTTTTTATGTCTCTTTTTATGGCTCTAGATAATGTCTTTTAGCATTTAAATGGTGCACGCTATCTCGAATGCCGTTGAAAGTGCTTAACTTCGATTTATTTTTCAGAGAAAGTGTGATAACTGCGAAAACTGTGAAATACTCTGAAAATTGTATTGCTAGATATATAACTGTGCTCTCTGAAATGCCATAAGACTGAACTATTCGAAAGATTTAGAACTTTGTAATTCATGCAAAAGCTTTGTTGTAAATTTGAGTCGGAATAAATGACTATTTGCCTGTTGAAAAACTGTGTAATTCAATTTATCTTCTCCTTCCCGGGTCCAAAATAATTTTACCGGGATCAAATATTAAGATAAAAGTGAAATGAATTGCCCTTAGGTCTTGCTTTTCAAGTAAAATAGTTTCTGAGATTTACGTATACTATTTCAAGGGTTCCTAAAATTTGACAAAGGCAGTTTTTGTCGGGAGAGTTCCGGAGTATGGATAATTGATGTGAAAGCAAAATTTACTATGAATATGCTATTTCTATCATCATACTCGTGCTCAAGTTTGAAAGATCTTTTTCTATCGAAGACGGTCGACACCGTTAAAACAGTTGAAAATGCTTTCATTTTTCCGAGCGCGCGTACTTTGAAACATTTGGTACGACTAGTGAATCATTTTATTGAGAATTCCGGGTTTCGGATAATTGGAATAACGGCAAAATTGAATGAATTTTCTAATGATCTTCATTTTCAAGGAAAATAGTTTCGGAGATCTACGCACATTATTTCGAGGGTTTCTTATGTATAGATGAAATTTTTTTATTTTTCTGAGCGCGTGTATTTTCAATTATTTTGTGCGATTAGTGAATCATTTTATTGAGAATTCCGGGTTTCGGATAACTGAAATAACGCATGTTAATAAATGAAAATAAATAATAAATAATTTACAATAATTATTTCATTCCTATTATCATACTCACGGCCAAATCAAATGAAATTTCCACTTATCTTACTTTTCAAGGAAAAGAGTTTTGGAGATCTACTTACATTATTTTAAGGGTTTTTGAAATATAGTTGAAAATTCTTTTATTTTTCGGGGTGCAAGTATTTTGAAATATTTTGTGCAATCAGTAAATCATTTTATTGAGAGTTCTGGACTTCTGATAATTTAAATATCAGTGAAATTTACGACAAGTATTTCATTTATATTATTATAGTCATGGCAAATTATATGAATTTCCCCCAGATCTTACTTCTCAAAGAAAATAGTTTCTTGGTTTGCGTGCACTATTTCAAGGGGTTCTGAGACTTGACAAAGGCAGTTTTTGTCTGAAGTGTAAAAATGTGTCTGGGCTCCAGTTGGAGAAAAATTTTTGTTGAAGAACGCGACAACGTGAATACAGTTGGAAATTCTTTTATTTTTCCAAGCGAGAATATTTGAAAATATTTTGTGAGATAAGTGAATCATTCTGTTGATTGTTCTAGACTTCAGATAATTGATATAACAGCGAAATTTACGATAGGAATTCTACTTTCATTATCACGGTCGTGGCGAAATTAAATAAATTTCCTACAGATCTCACTTAAGAAAAAACATAGTTTTGGAGATTTATGAATATGAAAAAAAGATTCGTGAAATTTTAGGAAAGTTTCAGTTCATGGAAAGTTTTGGGGATTCACAGGAACTTTCGAAAATGCATGGAAAATTTTGAAAATTTATGAAAAGTGTCGAAAATTCGTAGAAAATATTTCGTAAATATGCAGGGTTTTGAAATTTTAGAGGCCAAACTGCAGGAGATCGGTACCCTTCTCATTGTATAACACAAACCTATCATAAATCCTTTGGTTCTGGCTTTGTTTCCATACTTAGTTTCGATATGATTTTATACTTATGGAGTGAATTACTCTTTTTGAGTTGTTAGTTGGGTGCATACTTCTAACAATGTATAATACAAATAATAATGTAGCCTCGGATAGGATTGACACTTCTGTTGAGGGAGGGCATGACCTTGGAAAAGTTTCAGGCGTTGAATGGAGATTGGGTGTTTGGAATTCTGGCGACGTAAAGGATCTTGAGGAGAAGGAATTGCAGAATACAATGCCGGTAAGGAAGCCAGATATTTTGTGTGTCCTGGAAACAAGAAAAAGTGATGTGAAGAAAGCAAGATAGAGAATGGGATCGAACTTTGGTCAGGAGTAGATGATGAATCACATGGTAGCCAAAAACTCGGTCTGATTATGAATAAGAGAGCAGAACAGCATGTCAAAAAGTATGAATGTGTACCTCTCAAATTATTATGGGTTAGAAGGAAAGTGGGAATCAGTAGGCTATTCATGATAGCATGCTACGCTCTACTTGATGGTGAAAGAAGGGATATAAAAGATATCTTTTGGGACTCGCTAAATTATATTATATGTATTCGCGATCCTGGCAAGAGAATAATTTGACTCGGAGATATGAATGTGTGGGTTGGTTTGTAACGCGAAGGTACAAAGTTTATTTTTACAAAACGACTTGTTTATTTCAAGTACTTGGTTTAGGCATAAAATAATCCACATGTATGCTTGGTACAGCGGCGCAAGCCACAGTATAATTGACTTTGTTGTAGAGGATGAGAGACTGAGAAGGCCAGTAAGAGACACACGGCTTGTAAGAGGCTCTCAATGTGGAACGGATCACTACCTTATAGTTCCAGAAAAAAAACTACGTGAAGGATGGAGGAGAAGAATTAATAATAAATCAAACCAAACGCTAGTCAAAATAGATAATTCAAGAGTGCATCCGAAGTGTGCGGTACTGCGGTTATATGAAGAAAGACCGGAGGTGCTTTGTGGAATGATAAAATCCGCGTGTCTGTCAAGGAGAAAAAGCAAGCATACTCGAGAATGTTGAATATTAAAAGTCTTGGCGATGAAAAAAGGCCTAGATTAGAAGATGATTATAGGGATAAAAACAGAAAAAGAAAAATACTAGTCAATTAAATCAAGGATGAAATCAAAGCGGAAGAAGATAAAAAAATGCAAAATGATTTCGAAGGAAATAAGAAATCATTTCGGAAATGAGTTGAAAAGAATAGGAAAGAAAGTATTTATACTGAGTTATTCGGAATTAAGAATGCTGTTTGTGAAGTAGTATGCAATTCGGACAAAGTAAAAGACTGTAAGAGAGATTTTTTCAAGAAATTGTATGGAGGTCAAGCTATGGAGCACAATAAGCGTGACACTGAAGAGCATACGTTAGACAGTCCCGTTGTAGGCGGTGAAAGAAGAATCGATATCGACGACATTATATCCGTGATTAATAAACTAAAGAATGGTAAGGCTGCTGGTGTGAATGTTATGACCGCTGAAATGCTTCAGAGCGCTAGTGGGTATTTGTTTGCGTGGCTGATCGAATTAATGAATATGTGTGCTGTAAACGGTCGAGTTGCAAATGATTGGAAAAAGGCGATGATCGCCCTACTCTACAAGGTAACGTGTGATGAAAGTGACTGTACTAATCATAGAGCGATTAGTCTACTAAGCACTATTAGCAAAATATCTACCAAAATACTTATTGGTAAGGTCACGGGAATAACTAAGGAAAGAAACTGGAAAGTCCAGTGTAGATTCATGACAGAGAGATCATGTGCCTTATGTCCCCCTGGATGTTTAAGATATACATGGACAACTATCTGAGAATGGCTATCTTAGACGAAGAAGGTGTTAATCTCGAGACAGTAAAAGTGCGTGGACTGGCGTTTGCGGATGATAAGATTGTTATGGCTGAATCAGTCGACGATTTGCAGAGAATTATGAGCAGACTGGATATGAGCATGAAGAGTATGGGTCTTAAGATTACCGCGAATCAAACCAAATTTATTGTGTTTGAAAGAAGGGTTATGAAAAAGTATGCAATATTGCCTCAAACGAAGAGAGGATAGAAAAAGTCGATCATTTCGTGTATCTTGAGTTTTTATTGACTGCTGACGGAAAGATAGATGTAGAGACATTCAGACATATAAACGAGGACAGAAAGCTTATCGGCAGTGTACGAGCTATTACTCGAAGTGAAAATGTAACGAATCAAGCTAAAATTGCAACATATAATTCTGTGCTTGCACCCACTGTGCTGTATGGTAGTGAGACCTGGACGTTTCAAGAAAAGAACAGAAATAAACTGTAGAGAATTACAATTGCACGTTACAAAACGTTATAATATTAAAAAATTGTTTATCCAAAAGTTTCGTCATCGATAAGACAAAAGAATGCATTTAAAAAAAATTCAATAAAAAAATAGCGTGAAATAATAGATGTTAAGTTACAATGAAAAAATATTATTAAGTTATAGTTTTTTAGCGTAAAAAATGTGAGGTCCTTTTACAAACTTTTTATGAAAATTTAAATATTTGAAATATGAAGTCGCGGACAATTGTTCAGGGATGGTCCCGCAGGAAAAACCCCCAAGCTAAGGCGTAAACAACCGTGCCGAAAGCTGAATGGCACGGGTGATG
>JAUMHM010000071.1:10077898-10090513 GCA_032362435.1 Melikaiella ostensackeni | reverse complement strand
TTTATTGCTTTTCCAACTATTTTTTCATTTTCGATATTCAAATTGTGGCGGCAGATAGCCATAGAAATTTATAGCCCAATATAGGAAAATTGAAATTTTTCTCCCACCTTGGGATGCAAAATTTTCTAAAATCTACAAAAACACTTAGAAAGAAATAAAAAAATAATTTCAGAGTCAAAGATTCATTTCTCTTTCGTTGATAGTGAAGTTTTTTAACCAGAAATTTAACTATTTCAGTTATTTTATTTATTATTTTAGTTGAAAATTCATCTTCTTTGGATAAAAATTTTATTATTTGGTTGAAAATTCAATTATTTTATTTGAAATTGAACGATTTTGAAAGTAAATCATTTCATTTGGTTAAACATTCAATTGTTTTGTTGAAAATTAGTTTTTTGGTCGAATGAAACTGTTTTTGATTTAAAATTAATTTTTTTTGGTTGAAATATATGAACCATTACACTTTTAGTTGAGGATTTATCTTTTTTCGTTGAAAATTTAACTATAACATTTTTGGTAGAAAATTGATCTTTTTTAGTTGAAAATTCATCTTTCTGGTTTCAAATTGCACTATTTTGTTCAAAATTGATATTTTGTAGCTGAAAATTCATGCATTTTGTTAGAAATTCATCTTTTTGTCTTCAAATTAAACAATTTTTATGAAAATTCATCTTTTTTGGTTGAAATTTTATCTATTACATTTTTCATCAAGAATTTATCTTTTTGTGTAGAAATTTTATTATTTGGTTCAAAATAAACTTTTTTGTTATCTTTTTAGCTTGAAATTTTAACATTCTGGTTGACTTTGTTTCTCTCTTGACTGAAAATTCAACTATTTTGATGAAAATTCTTTTTTTGGTTGAATATAACTGTTTTTTTATTTAAAATGAAACTGTTTTTTTAGTTGAAATATCAGCTATTACATTTTTCATTGAGGATTCATCTTTTTCCGTTAAAAATATTTTTTTCAATTAAGAATTCAACCATCCCATTTTATGTTAAAAATTGATCTATTTTAGTTGAAAATTCATGTATTTTGCTTAAAATTCGTCTTTTTTGGTAAAAAATTATGTTCTTGGTTGAAAACTTATCTCTTTGGTTTCAAATATAACTTTTTTGTTGAAAATTCGTCTTCCTCGCTTGAAATTCAAAATATTACATTTTCCATCAAAAACTGAACTTTTTTGGATAGAAATTTTATTATTTGGTTAAAAATCAACATTTTTGTTGATAATTCGCCTTTTTGGCTTGAAACTTTGAACAATCTGGTTGATTTTTATTTCTGTCTTGACGGCAAATTCAACTATTTTGTTGAAAAATTAATTTTTGGTTGAATGTAACTATTTCTGATTTGGAATAAAAATATTTTTTTTTTGTAAAAAATCATGTTCTTGGTTAAAAATTTATCTGTTTGGTTTTAAATGTATCTATTTCGTTAAAAATTCGTCTGTTTTGGTTGAAATTTCAACTATTACTTTTTCCACTGAGAATTAACCTTTTTTGGTTGAAAGTGGAACTACTTTGTTAAAATGTTTTACCTTGTTGCTTGAAGATTCATCATTTTAGTTGGAAATTTATCTCTTTCGTTGAAAAATTAACTCTCTAATTAATATTTTTTTTTGGTTAAACATTCATTTCTTTGAGTGAAAATTTAACTAATCCCTTTTTGATTTAAATTCTTATTGTTAATTTAAGATTTACCTATTTGCTTGGAATTTTTTCTTTTTCATTTGAAAATTCATGTATTTTGTTGAAGATATGTCTGTTTTGGTTGAAAATTATCCTTTTTTTGTTAAAAATTTACGTATTTTGTTGTAAATTCAACGTTTTCTAAAAACTTTTCTGTTGGTCTTAAAAAATTTTAAAGCTCCTCGAAGTAGAAGTCGTAACTAGGCGAATATAAAGAAACACTTTTAGAAAGAAATAATTTACAACGCCACAGAGATTTATAGACCAAAATAGGAAAGCTGAAATTTTTCTTCCACACTGAATTCAAAATTTTCTGAAACATTCCTTGTTTTAGGAATATTATGTGGGTCATGACTAGCCTACGACTTTCATTAAAAAGTATAACAACTGTCACTCGAAAGTTATGAATAAAGTTTTGTAAAAATCAAATTTGGATATATGGTATATTTCTAAAATACAAAAGTAACTAAAAAAGTAACGATAGTCACTTTCTTTGGGAGATGCAACTAAGAAAATTACATTTTGAATCGGTTACGATAACAATAACTAGTTCCTTTTACAAAGTAACTTACTCATCACTGCTAGTATCTTTACTATTTAAGAATTATTATATTTTTGAGTTTGTGAAAAAATTCTCTCTAGCTCCGCTGGGATCCTTATCCCTGTCCCGAATTAACAAATTGAGTCTGCATTCTGTCATTGTGATAATTTCTCTTTAAGGTTGTATTTTGTATTCTAAGCTTCAGTATTTTTTTTATATTTTTGTAGGATTTTTCTTTTTACTTGAAGGTACGAGTCGGGTCGCGCCGCAGCGAGACTCGTCTCAGCTCACATCCGTGACTAAAACATAACCCTCGGCTAGGAACTGGTCACGAAGGAAAACCAAGGGAACGTTTTGCACAGGCAGGTGTCGACGATACCAAACAATGATGTTTATTTATTAGACCTTCGGAACCGTCCTGGCCTATATTCACGCCGGTGGGATTCAATCTACGGCAAGATAGCCTCGTTCATTGGCGGCACCTGCTTAATGGCCTACAGGCACACGAAGCGCCATCTAGGGCGTTACAAACCATATTACAAGTCATTAAGTATTAAGGGTTCTCGATTGCATCACGCTTTGAACAAACTTGATATAATCTTCATTCGTAAGGTAGTTTCAGGTATCTTTCAGGTGAACGTTCTAAACTGTTTAACAATATTCTAGACTACTATAAAATTACAATGACTTACACCGTAAAAAATAACGTTGAAAATGATACGGAAATCAATATCAGAATATATCTTCTGTTAAGGTTAGTTATCACTTGCACGCGCTTAGACAAAATATTTAGGTTATTACATCCACACCAAAAACTGGCGGCCATTTTGCTTATGCTGACAGATGAACCTGAAAGCAGATCAAAATGATATGATTGAACAGACCATTATGATCTCGAGAGTCAAATAATTGGCTGGAGCAAAATGCTCTGCAGCAAAAATGATCCTTTTTTTATTGTTTATAGTAGATCTATACTGATAAAAACTTGATTTGAAAGTTTTTTCACTGTTGGATGCGTCAAATTTGCGACAAATCACATTTGTGGTAAGACACTTATGCAGATTCTACTACATGTGACTTAACGGGCCTGTGACATACCACATATGTGACTTTTCGCATATGTGACTTACGATATATGTACTGTGCAAGTAACTTATTGTGCATGTACATGTCAAACATGTAACTCACATGCTATTGCAAAAATTTGACATGTGTCAAGTATGACACGTTACCAATATGACTTGCTACAAAGTAACATACGGAATATGTGAATGCAAATGCGTGGCATGTTGAAAACGTGACATGCCGCTAATTTTACTTGTCGTATTTTTGATATGCAACAAATGTGAGATCAGATGTGATTTACAGAAAATTTTACTTTCTGCAAATTTGAGCATGTTTGAATTTTTTTCAAATGTGACATGTCACACATGTGACTTTCCGTAAATGTATAAATTTTTATTTTCTAGAGTATCCTAACCGTTTTTGCCATTAGTTTTCTCACAAAAGTAATTCTGTACAGTTACCTTTATCGAAAAATGTTAATTTAAGAGACTTCTGATACGATCTCATTCGATAAAATTAGTTTATTATTATGTTTTTTCCCGCTTCACCATAGAATCATAGAACATTTCATTTGTAGAATATATTCAATCTTACAATATTTAAAATTGAATAATTTCTTAAGCGTTCAGTGTTGTTTAATAGCTTTTCAAAGGGGTCAAATTTCATGCCCTTTTTTAAGAGGCGTGTGATCATGCCATAAGTTTACAAGACTATCGAAGAGCCCATCACGAATCCCACTTGGATGCCGAATTCTTTTCGGCTGGTTTCACGAAATCCTTCCATTTAATGTTGCAAGTACGGTTGGGCATTGCGATCTCTGTTACGTTAACGTCCTGTTTCCATGGAGTTTTACGACGTGCCGGAGGAAAGACCTTTCTCAACCGATCAGAATTTATTGGGTATTTAGTATCGTTCGATGTCCAATATACACGAACTACGTACCTTTAACACACAAATCTTCAATAAACTTCTCTGAGTAAAAGACATTTATGTTTTACAAGTAAAATGTATAAAATTGTCTTAAATCACATTCAAAAATTCCTATTTCAGATTCTCTTTCAGAATTAAAATTGGGCCCCTTTATTTAGAAACAGAATATTCATATTGCAGGGAAATATAAATTAAATTCTTTAATTTCCTGGGTGAAGACAGAAAACCCTGGAACTATCTCAGGTAAAATTGTCAAATTTCTAGTCACAAGTTTGTGCGGACCATGGGGCAACTCAGGAAGCTATTACGGATAAGCCCTAGCTTATGCACGATTCCCATAGTCGACACTTGCTTTCTCAAACATCGATCAGGTATCAATAGTGTACAACAGAAACTACAAAAATGGTCATTTTTTACGAAAACAAAATATACATCTGCAATTATTATAACTTGTATATCACAAAAAGATATACCACTCGAGTGATGAAATATAAATAGAGTTTTGTAGCTTTAGAAAAAAAGAAATGCGAAAAACATTGCTGGAGAAATTGACGAAGTTCGTAGGCTTCAGCCAGGAAAAATTTATCAGAAAAAAGGAAAAGGAAAACTGTGGCTCGAAAAATTGACCAAGTTGGAGGCTTTAGTCAGGAAAATGCTTTTAGAAAAATAGGAATGGACAGTCATGGCTCAAGAAACTGACCAAGCTGGAGGCTTCAGCTAGGGAAAAGCTATTAGAAAAAGGGGAAAGGAAAACCATGACTTGGGAAACTGACCAAGTTAGAGGCTTCAGCCAGGGAAAAGCTTTCAGAAAGAGGGTAAATGAAAACCATGGCTCAAGAAATTGACCAAGATGAAGGCTTCAGCCAGGTAAATGATTTTAGAAAAATAGGAAAGGACAATCATGGCCCGGGAAACTGACCAAGCTGGAGACTTCAGCCAGGAAAAATTTATCAGAAAAAGGAGAAAGGAAAACCATAGATCGAGAAACTGACCAAGTTAGAGGCTTCAGCCAGGGAACAGTTATCAGAAATAGGGTAAATGAAAACCATGGCTCAAGAAATTGACCAAGCTGAAGGCTTCAGCCAGGTAAATGATTTTAGAAAAATAGGAAAGGACAATCATGGTCCGGGAAACTGACCAAGCTGGAGACTTCAGCCAGGAAAAATTTATCAGAAAAAGAAGAAAGGAAAACCATAGATCGAGAAACTGACCAAGTTAGGGGCTTCAGCCAGGGAACAGTTATCAGAAATAGGGTAAATGAAAACCATGGCTCGAGAAATTGACCAGGCTGGAGACTTCAGCCAGGAAAAAGTTATCAGAAAAAGGGGAAAGAAAAACCATGGATCGAGAAACTGACCAAGTTAGAGGCATCAACCAGGGAAAAGCTTTTAGAAAAAAAAAAAGACAACCATGACTCGAGAAACTGACCAAGTTGTAGGCTTCAGCCTGGGAAAGGCTATCAGAAAACGGGGAAGGGAAAACCATGACTTGAGGAATTGACCAAGTTGGAGGGTCCAGCTAGGGAGTAGCTTTTAGGAAAAGAGGAAAGGATAACCATGGCTCGCGAAACTGACCAAATTTCAGGCTTCAACCAGGCAAAAGTTATCAGTAAAAGGGGAAGGAGAACCGTGGCTCGAGAAACTGACCAAGTTGGAGGCTTCAGTCAGGGAAAACATACAAAAAAAGGAAAGAAAACCATGGCTCGAGAAATTGCCAAGGTGGAGGCTTTAGCCAAGGAAAAGCTATCAGATAATGTATCGAAAAGCTAATAGTTTCTCGAGCCATAGTTGTCCTTTTCTCTTTGTTTGAAAGCTTTTCACTGACTAAAGCTCGAAAACCTGTTTAATTTCTCCATCTATGGTTTTTCTTTTCCCTTTTACTAAAAGCTTTTCCCTGGCTGAAGCCTTCAACTTGGTCAGTTTCTCGAGCCATGGCTGTCCTTTCGCCTTTTTCTAAAAAATTTTCCCTTACTGAAGCCTCCAGCTTCGTCAATTTCTCCAGCCATGGTTATCGCGTTTCTGTTTTTCTAAAGCTACAACACTCTATTTATATTTCATCACTCAAGTAGTATATCTTTTTTGTGAATTAAAAGTTATAATAATTGCAGAGGTGTATTTTGTTCTAGTAAAAGATGATCATTTCTGTTGTTTTTGTCGTACTCTATTGATACCTGATCGATGTTTGGGAAAGTAAGTGTCGACCGTGGGAAACGTGCATAAGTTAGGGCTTATCCATAATAGTTTTCTGAGTTGCCCCAGGGTCCGCACAAGCTTGCGACTGGAAATTTGAAAACTTTACCTATGGTAGATCCAGGATTTTCAACTTTTACGCGCGTTTCGAAATCTTATCATTTTCAACGTGCGTCAAATTGAAAAGGTCAATTCAAACTTCGAATATTCATTTGAAAATTTACAACTTCACTATAAATTCCGAGGTTTTGAATTTGGATTCAAAATTAGATCAAATCGTTGAATAATGGAGATACAGTTGACATTTACATAGGAAGATGTGAATGTAGTTGTAATTTTCATTATAGTAGTTATACATATTTGAATTGTGCTCTATAACAGTGCATTATGCGTCACTTGTCACAAGGGTCATCTATTATGTGAATATCGTTATAAAATAATCCTTAATGCAAGTGTTATATAATGCACTGTTGTAAAACATGCTCCAGTTGTCAACTGTTTTTCATTTGCGCAATACTTTAATCCACTTTTGGATCAAAATTTGACACTGACGACGTTGAATATCGACGTGTCCAAATGACAAGGTTCCATCTCGGAGAGACCAAATAAAAAGGTGCTAACTCGTGGAAACCAAATGAAAAGGTAGTAGAGAGTTGAGGGCGCTGATGTTCCCAATATAATTTATATGGGAAATTGAAGCTTCGAGATTTCGCCACGCGAGTTAGCACTTTTTTCATTTTGTCTCCACGAGTTAGCACTTTTTCATCTTTTTCTCTTCAAAAAGGAACCTTGTAATTTGTACATGTCGATGTCTATTATGGGAGAGATGGTACGTTTAGTACAACAGTATGTTTTGAACGAGGTCAATCTAAATATATTGAAGCAAATATGAACTTTTGTTTATTGGCTAAACATATCTCTTTAGATTTCAAAGAAACATGTTTAACAAGTAAACAAAAGTTTTCACTTGATTTAATACAATAACAATTACCGTCTTGTCATTCGTGTATGTTATACATTCGAAAATACCCATTCAAATTGTTCAAAATATTACAGAAACTTGTTAATACTATGATTATGATTAAATTATGAGATAAATCATCAGTAGCTATGATTAAAATTGAATATTGTCCACCTTCTTACATCGTATGATTCATAAAATTTGTTGTTACTCATGATTCAAATAATTGAAATAATTGAAAATGCTGTTATTAGGAAGACATTTATTTGATTATGATTGCGCAAATAAAAAAATTATTTAATTTCTAATGGTGGAAATCATTATGTAAAAATTTTTAATTGAGCAATAAACTTAAGAAAATACTCAAGTTGGAGCCTCGTATAAAAACATGGAAAAAATTTTTAAGTCTACTATAAATTTCCTCTTAGGTGCACATAATTCAATGCCATAAAATTGTATTCCTAGATGCCAATATAAATCACCATATTTATGGTACAGGTTTCAAAACCATTTATTAAAATCTCCCATAAGGAAAGGAATTAGTCAAATGGTCAGATATCTGAGCACCTTTAAAACATGGGAAGAATTTTGCCAAAATTCTTCACAGCATGGAAATTTTTTCAATAGTATTAATTCAATCTCATCCATTATTAATAGTCACCGAAATCTCACTAATGTTAGATCAGAAGAAAATGTGAACATTTTTAGGAAAAAATCCAAATACGAGATTTGGTATCCTCCTGAGGAAAACACCGCTTGCAAGCAAGGAACAAATTGCCGATAGTTGATGTTTGTTTAGTGAGCGAAATTTTATTGGACGTGGAACCGCTGAACAAACTGCACGAGTTGTTTTACTGATCGTCGATTCACGAATCAAATAAAATCAACGAACTCCTATGTGGACATGCTAGGATATTTACTTTTAAGTTTTATTTATTTTTTTTAAATTTTGCTTCCACAGGGTGACTTCTCCGAAAATTTCGGTTCTGAAAACAAACAAAAAATTAGTCGCAGTCGGGCGATTGGAAATATTAATTTTCGAGTTTACCTTTTTAGGTGAACACCAACCGAATCTTATAGGAAGTTCGGAAGGTTCCATAAAATATTGTAAGGATTTAAGAAGTATTAGACGTCTATTGTTTAATGCTAAGTCTATAATATATAATGATGATCGCTCTGCGATGATGCTATTGATAATTTTCGCACAATATGGGTAAGGAAAGCATAATGTATATAGTTGTATTAGTTTATCTTAATTTGAATGTCTTATTAACATTTGCAGTTTTTTTATATTATTTATTGTATCTTCTGCAGCATTACGCCTTAAAAAGTCGAAACATGTTGGCGAATATTCAGATAAACATAAAAAACCGGAAAAGGCCTACACTTTCTTAATATTTCAAATATTTAATTATTTATTGAGTTTTTTGTACATAGTATATACAAAGAAAGTAACATAGAAGTACCTTAACCTATGTGCCTATAATCTTCCTAATTTATATCAATAATAGTGCACTTTTGATACGTGATTATTATTAAACAAGATCAAAGAAAAAAGATATATTATCTGAAATGAATCTAAAAAAAAACCGAAAACGTAGCACCTAATTGTGTTTCAAATCCCTTAAATAATAATATTATACTCGCACAAATAACTTACTCATATTAAATATGAATGAATGAATCTTCTATGCTTACATTCAGATGGTTCGTAAATAATTTTGTTTATAATCTATAGAAAGAATTTCCGGAATGGTAAATATTCATTTAATTTTACGTTCGGGACACAATAATATTAAAAATGAAAAACCATTTTTTCGACAAAAGGTTTTTCCTCTTTGATACCTCTGTTAAAAAGTTCATTAGGATGATCGTTAACTCTTCAGAAGTATCTCATCGCGTCTGTTGTGATATAATCTTTTGTATATCCCATGCTTACTTCTTGATGCTTTCATTAATTTCTTGCAATGGCGATAATTTCCAATGATTCTCAAGAATTCATTTTGAACAATTTGTAGCTTCTTAAAATTGGTTTGTGAAGTATAACTCCATACAGGGCATGCATATCCCAATGCAGTTCTTATTTTCATTATATCAAACATTTTTTTATTACTGATACTGAATTTTGAGCTCCTATTCAGCAATGCATATAATTTTGTTAGAAATCCTATCCATCTCTGACTTATAAAATTAAGATAACTTGTAAATCTTAGTCTCTTATCACGTATTCGACCAAGGAGTTTTACAGCGTCTACCCAGTTAAAATAGGAATCACATACTAAAGTTAACATTTTTTGTCGGTATATCATTAATATGAATTACAAATAATTTTAATCCTATTACCTATCCTGGAGATTCGATTGAAGATTCTGACATCTAGTTTGACGAATTTTTATGTTCTTGTTGTTGAATGCAATAAATATATAGTAATGGTCTTAGGAACACTTCCTGTACCTGTTTGAAACATCTACGCGATAAACAAGAACTTGTAAGCACAAAGAACATTTTTTAAAATATTAATTTCCTTATAAATCGCAACAACTCCTCCCTTTCGGCCTTCAGCTGACGAAAACTACTTTCCCAAGGAGTCAGAAAACAATGAAAAACAAAATTTTCGAACTGCGGAAGACTCCCAAATCTGAATAAAACTAACCTTTTCACACACTCTTGAACAATAACGTTAAATTTTCGAATGAAACTCAATAATTCTACCTTTTTTACTTTCAGCTATAGGAAGCTACTGTCCCGAGGAGTCAAAAAAAAAAAAATTGGAAAAATTTTCGACTTGCGGAAGTTAACCAAATTTGGAGAAAACTAACCGTTTTTCACATTCCGGAACATACCATAAATGATCAATTTTCGGATAGACCCCAATAACTCTTCCGTTTGTGCTCACGGTTGTCTAAAGCTACTGGCCCAGGGAGTCAGAAAAACAATATTAGCAAAATTTTCGACTTGCGGAAGACCCCCAAATCTGAATAAAAATAACCTTTTTACACTCTCTTGAACAAGAACGTTTAATCTTTGAATAGAAGCCAATATTTATTTCCTTCGTGCTTTTGGCTGTCTAAAGCTACTATCCCAAGGAGTCAGAAAAAAATATTAGTAAAATTTTCGTCTCACGAAAGACAACCAAATTTTGAGAAAACTAACCGTTTTTTAAGTTCTGGAATATAAACGTTCAATTTTCGAATTGGCCCCAATGGTTCTTCCTTTTGGGTCTTCTGCTGTCGAAAGCTACTGTCTCAAGTAGTCAGAAAATAATTATAAGCAAAATTCTCTACTTGCGGAAGACCCCCAAATCCAAATATTAGTAACCTTTTTGCATACTCTTAAACAAAAACGTTTAATTTTTGAATGGAACCCAATAATTCTTCCCTTTGTGCTTCCGCCTGTCTAAAGCTATTGTCCCAAAAGGTCAGAAAAAAATATCATCAAAATTTTCGACTTGCGAAAGAGAACCAAATGTGAAGAAAAGTAACCGTTTTTTACGTTCTGGAATATAAACATTCAATTTTTGAATAGACCACGAAAATTCTCCCTTTTTGACCTTCGGCTGTCGAAAGGTTCTGTCCCAAGGAGCCATAAAAAAATTCTAGGTAATATTTTCGACTTGCGGAAGACCCTAAAATTTGAAGAAAACTAATTGATTGTTATACCTTCAAATATGAACCTTTAATTTTCGGATAGAATCCAATAATTCTTACATTTGGGCCTTCGACTGTCGACAGCTAATTTCTCAATGAGTCAGAAAAAAATTATAAGTTAAATTTTAGACTCGCATAAGATACGCTAATTCAGGATTCAGGATGTTGTGGAATGTCAGTAAAATAATAGCGCACAACCTGAAACCTCAAAAATGAGTATTTTTGGAGAGATATGTAAAAATGTATATATATTCTTCCAAAAAAGTGAAAGACTGTATGAGAGATTATTTCAAGAAATTGTATGGGGGCTAAGCTATGGAGCATAACAACCTTCACATTGAAGAGGATACGTTAAACAATTCCGTTGTAGGTAGGGGAAAAAGAATCAATATCAACGACATTATATCCGTGATTAAGAAACTAAAGAATGGTAAGGCGGCTGGTATGGATGACATCGCCGCTGAAATGCTCAAGAGCGGTAGCGGATATTTGTTTGTGTGGCTAAGCGAATTTATGAACATATGTGCTGTGCATGGTGAAATTCCAAATGATTAGAGAAAGGCGATTATCATACCAATCTACAAGGGAAAGGGTGATCATGGCGATTGTACTAATTATAGAGTGATTAGCCTACTAAGTACTGTGGGCAAAATGTTTACCAAAATACTTATTGAGAAGGTCATGGGAATAACTAAGGAAAGGATCTGGGAAGTTCAATGTCGATTTATGCCAGGGAGATCATGTGCGGATCAGATATTCAACTTTAGGCAGATCATGGAAAAAAGTTTGATAGTAAACAAAAGAGTTTTCTGTGCATTTGTTGATCTGGAAAAAGCTTTCGATAAGGTGAATAGATCTAAACTTTGAGAAGTCCTGGAAGAGTATGAAATGAATGGTTTGCTTCTAAACGAAATAAAAGCAATAGATAATGGTAGTAAAGCGAGTGTAGGAGTGAATGGACAACTGAGCGATTAGTTTGATATTAAGCAAGGCGTTAGGCAAGGCTGCGTTATGTCCTCCTAGATGTTCAATATACACATGGACAAATGTCTAAGAATGGCTCTCTTAGACGAAGAAAGTGTTGATCTCGGGACAGTGAAAGTACGTGGACTGGCGTTTGCAGATGATACGATTGTTACGGCAGAATCAGTCGACGATTTGCAGAGAATGATGAGCAGACTGGATACCTGCATGAAGAGAAATGGTCTTGAGATTAACGCAAATAAAACAAAAATTATCGTGTTTGAAAGAAGGGGTGAGAAAACAGTATGCAACATCGCCTTAAACGAAAAGAGGATAGAACAAGTTGATGAGTTCGTGTATTTTGAAGTTTATTTACTGCTGACGGAAAGTTAGATGCAGAGATATCCAGATGTATAAACAACGGTAGAAAGATTATCGGCATATTCAGCCTATTACTAAAAGTAAAAATGTAACGAATAAAGCTAAAATTGTAATATATAACTCTGTACTTGCCCCCACTGTGCTGTACGGTAACGAGACATGGACGTATCAAGAAAAGGATAGGAGTAAAGTGAACGCGGTTGGCATGCAGTTCCTGCGGAATATGTGCGGTAAAACGCTAATGGACAA
>JAUMHM010000071.1:10039039-10059479 GCA_032362435.1 Melikaiella ostensackeni | reverse complement strand
AATTCACAGCATTCCGCCTGCCTTTCGTCCCAGGCGGAATAGATTTGCGATGCCTGAACTTGAGATGCACGTGGAAGAACACACAATTCAACGTTTGGAGGATCAAGAGTGCTAGTTTTCGTCTTGAGAGTGACAACCCGAACAAGGCCATTCTTGCCAGGGTAAAGCCGTAGAACTCGACCCATAGACCATTTAGTAAGTGGAAGCTTCTGATTTTGAATGAGAACTAAATCTCCAATTTGTACGGATGGCGTTGAAGTAGTCCACTCAGAGTGAGGCTGAAGTTCTTTTAAATATTCAGCTGACCAGCGCTTCCGAAAATGCGCACGCATTTGCTAGATCAGCTGCCAGCGAGTGAGTCGATTTGGAAGTACGCCTGCCAGTGATAGTTCTGGAACTGCATTCAGCCTACCTCCAATCAGAAAATGTCCTGGTGTGAGGGCAGAAATGTCCGCTGGATCGTTTGACTGAGCTCTCAGAGGCCTAGAATTGAGGCAAGCCTTAATCTGAGTTAACAGAGTTGTCATTTCTTCAAGCGTCAAATTTGATTCCCCAATGACACGTCGAAGATGGAATTTCGTCGATTTAAGTGCAGCTTTCCACAAACCTCCGAAGTGAGGTGCTGCAGGGGGGTTGAATCGCCACTGAGTAGCATGTGAAGCAAGACATGTAGCGATGGAAGTGAACTCTGCTGATGCTTCAGAAAACATTTCCTGTATTTGATGATCCGCTCCAACAAAATTTGTACCTTCGTCACTCGACAACGTTTGACAAATACCACGACAAGAAGTGAAGCGAATGTAAGTAGCTGTGAAGGCTTCTGAAGTGTAATCCGCGACCAATTCGAGGTGAATTGAGCGAGAGGCACATCAGACGAAAATGCCAATCCATGCTTTATGGGACCGGTGACCTCGTTCTTTGTAGGTGTGAACACTGATAAGTCCAGTGTAATCTATCTTCGTGTCGATGAACGCTCGTTCAGGTGGAGTAATGCGGATAGAAGAAAGAACACCTGTCAGCTGTTGTTGAGTATTCCCTCGATATTTGACGCATGAAGTGCACCGATGAATCAGAGCTCGCACCAAACTGCGACCTCGAAGAATCCAGTAAGATTGCCGTAACGTTCCAAGGGTAAATTGGACACCCCCGTGAAGGCATCTCAAATGACAATCACGGAATATAAGAGTTGTAAGAATAGACTCCGAAGGCAGAATCAGAGGATGCTTCTTATTATAGACTAGAAAAGAATGTTTTAAGCGACCCCCGATACGAAGAAGTTGACCGTCGAAAAACGGAGTCAACTTTATCAGAGTACTATTTTTAGAAATCTGAATTTTGTTTTTCAGAGCGTCGGTTTCATTAGAAAAATCGCGCTTTTGTTCTTGCTGAATCCAGAATAGACAAGCCGTTCGAAGAATTGATGCCGTCAAAGTCAGAGAGACGACGATAGAACTACGTTTTAAGGCGTCTGGGAAGCGAAGACACCAAACAGTGACTTGTCAGTCAGCTGGATTGTCTTCACCTGGCACATGATGCCAAATTGCTGACGGAACGGCTTTTTTTATTTCCGAAACTTGATTCGCGACGTATGTCATGAACGACGAGACGAGCTAGTAAAACCGATGCAACATAGCGCGAGACGAGGAAGTGGAACTGTTTGAACAGGAGCGACCTTCGTCTTTGAACATATAAGTCCAATAAAACAATTTCCGTCCGTTGAAATTGTCTTTAAATATACGATAGCACCATATGCCTTCTCAGAAGCGTCAGCGAAGCTATGAAGTTTGAAAGAGCACAGCTAGAAACGAAATCCTATCCAACGAGGTATCTTGACTGCGAAAAGATGATGAAGATCTTCATATTACTTCATCCAACGATGACGAACTTCTTCAGGCAAAGGATCATTCCAGGATGAATTATGCTTCCAGAATTCATAGATAAAGAACTTTGCGATGATGATAACAGACGCCAACCATCCAAGAGGATCGAATAATTGGGCTGACCGATTCACAACAAGGCGCTTAGTGATGACACCCTTCATAGGCCTTAGATCAACCTGGAAAATAAATTAATCGGTACTGGGTTGCCAAGTTAAACCTAGCATCGAGACCGATGTTTCTGACTGCCAAGAAATTTCCTGGTACAACGCATGGAGATATTCCGGAATGCGCTGCATTAGCTCATGACTATTAGAATTATTAAAGTTATTTCAGTTGATCTGAGAGTTCTGTTGAAATAAATTGTAAAACGAGAAAATGCAGGGATATATATTTATTAAAGCGGAGCACACTATCGATGTTGATCGAATATATAACTTGCGTTGACTAACTTAAAAGATTGAAGGGAGATTCTCAGTCCCAATGCTGACGTGGATTGCGCTTGCGTCTTACTCACACACACGAATCAGATGTGCATGACTTACATTAACACTACCGTCGTTACAGCATCTGATGTGGTTTGACGTTTCACACATTACATAGCTTTCTTGGACGGTCTCTTCCCAATGCTTTTGTGAACATGTCTGCCAGCTGATATTCGACAGCTAGCTCACAACAGTCAACTTTTTCTCTAATAAAGTGGAAACGAATGTCGATGTGTTTTGTGCGTTTATGGAACACTGGATTCTTTACAAGATGAATTGTACTTTGATTGTCTGATATTTTCCAGATATTTTCTCAACCATACATCTTCTCTTGCAGGCTCTGCTCCTGCTACATATTCTGCCTCTGTAGTACTACATGTCACTAATTTTTGACGTTGTGCAACCCATGTAACTGGAGCGCCTGCTCAACAAAATACATATCCGGTCGTTGAGCTACGCGTTTCGATGTCACTTGCAAAATCAGCATCTGAAAATCCGGACACTTCAAAATTGCCACCGCCGCTTCTTCTACAGAATTTGACGCATTACCACTATTAACACCACTTTTTCTTCTTTATTCCTCGACGTCTAATCCCCCCGGAATATCCATGAAGTTGGTGTCCTCCAGGTCACCATATAGGAATGGTGTCTGTACGTCGAATTGAAGTACCTCAAGATCCTTCTCTGCTACTGCTGCTAGGAACACTCTGAGTGAGTCATAGCGCACAACTGTTGCGTACGTTTTCAAGAAAGTCAATTCGATGCTCCTGCATGAAACCTCTTGCACAGAGTCTTGCCTTAAATCGCTCTGTTTCTCCATCTGCTCCTTTTTTGACTCGAAATACCCAATTTGGATCATTTGTTTTAACGTAAGAAATTTTTGGAATAAGTGACCGGGTATGATTCTCCTTGAGGGCTTGCAGTTCCTCCTTGATTGCCTTACTCCTTTTGTCACTATCCTTGCTACATGTTGCTTCTTGATAAGTGTTGGGAGTAACATACTCTGTTATGGCAGTCTGGTACATCTCTGGAAGTCTGATTTGTTGACAATCTCTTAAGATTCGTTGTTCAACTGGTGGGTTGTCTTGTTGCACAAACCCTAGTTGTTCGGCCACTGGCTGATTCACTTCAATGCAGGCTGGATCGATCTGAGCACCCTGCCAGTCACTGGGAGTAAACAGTGTTCTCTTGATCTTGCTGAGAGCGCTTGTCCGTTGTTCCGGTCGAACTTCCGACAGTCTCGTGAAATGTCACATTCCGTGACACTGTTTCCTTTTTTTGTTTCTGGATTTTTGACTCTATATTTCACTCAGTCTCCACTGTATCCAACAAGAATTATTTTTGTTGCACGTGCATCAAATTTTTTTGTAAACTGCTTAAGCACGTTAACAAATGTTTCTGAACCAAAAATTCGCAGATGGTCAATACCTGGTTTCTTGCCGATCAATTTTTCATATGGCGTTGACTCGCCACCTGAATTGATAGTTCGGTTGATGACATATACTGCTGCATTTACAGCCTCTGCCCATAAAAATAATAGTAAATTCTTGGCGAGAATCATAGTACGAGCGCATTCAACTATGGTTCTATTTTCGCGCTCGGCTTTACCATTTTGTTCTTGTGTGTAGGAAGCTGTGTGCTCAACTTTGATTCCGCGCAATGCCAAGTATTCGTCCATCTTTTGATTTGAAAATTTTTTCCCATTTTCGGACCTGAGAACTTTTATTTCACGATTAAATTTCCTCTTAACACGATTTTCAAATTCTTGGAATTTATCGAATACATCTGATTTATGTGTCACAAAGTAAACAAACCGATAACCCGTCGCATTATCTTTGAGTGTTAGGAAATAGTTTGCCCCACTGAGAGATTCAATAGACCTAGGTCCGCACGGATCAATGTAAATGAACTCGCCTGGTTTCGTTGATATCTTTTCGACATTTTTCGTAAAAGGCAGACGGTGTACCTTTCCTAACTGACACGCATCACATTAGAAGACTTCATTTGTGTTTACTGAAGCATCTGTCACTAGTTCTTTTCGTGTCATGTCCTGTATGGCATGCTTATTAACGTGCCCCAAGCGCTCGTGCTAAACCTGTACTATACGTTGGTCGTGATAGCATTTACTTCGCCACTTTCACAGGATTAGATTACTTTAAAGAATACACGATATACACCGTTTTCTTGTATTGTGCCCGACGCGTACACTTTGTTATCTTTCTCGACGGTCAAATTACCATTTTTCATTTGGACTGTATAACTTTTCTTGTCACATACACCCAAAGAAAAGAAATTCGTTTTCAGCTGTGGTACGTACAAGACGTGTTCCATTCGTGTCTTGATCCATTCGTCATTGATGTGTCTGAACACTGTCACTGTGCCTTCACCAACGATTTCACATTCGCCATTATCACCTAGTTTCACCGAGTCACGAGTTTTAAATGAACGATATTCCACGAGCCAATGTTGTCGGTAAGTTGGTATCTTGACGCTCCACTATCTCCGAGCCATACTTCACTTTTGTCTTGCTCCAGTCATGCTTTGACTTGCGCAGTGCTTGGCTTCTCCCACCCGGGAATTTTTCTTTTCGCGATAAAAGCACAATCACGTGACTCGTTATTTTTCTTGCCGTCCTGACTGCCTTTATTTTTTCCGCACTGACTCGCGAAATGTCACATTTTATGACATTCAAAACACTCTGTGTCATGTCGTGATTTACCGGCTTCTTTGTTTTTCTCACCTTGCCGTGCAGACGACTTTCTGTCCTTCTGCTCAGTGGCAGCAAATGCACTTGTACCCTCGTCGTTTACCCCAAGTCTAATCTCCTCGCTTATAAGACGTGTTTTGAGATTTTCTAGGGTTTGACGTTCTGGGTCTACACTGTCCCACGCCGTTTGTAACGTGCTGTATTTACTTGACAGGCTAGCCAAGATTTTTGCCATGATTCTCAGATTTGATACTGATTCTCCAAGATCTAGCAGCTCAGCTGCCATGTTTTGTACCTTCGAGATGTGAGACAAAATTGAACCTCCCGGCGCCATCTTGTACTCATGGAACCTCTGGGTTAGCAACAGCTTGATTGATGCCGTTGATTGCTGATGAATTGAAGACAACGTGTCCCACATCTTCTTGGAACTGTTACAACTGAGAAATGATTTCAGCCTTTCTGAATCCATCGATGAGGAAATGATAAACATTACCTTGGCATCGTCTTTCTGCCATTGTTTCAGGTGTACTGTTGGAGTGTTTTCTGGCTTCACTCTCATACCTTCCACTACATCAAGTATTCTACCTGATATTAGTAGAGCTTTTATTCGGAATTTTCATCCCAAAAAGTTTGTACCGTCAAAATTTTTCACGCTTCGTACTGATAATTCTTCGGCCATCTCGAAGCTGAGTCACTACTACGCACTTGACGTCGATTTAGTTTTTACGCACAATGGCTACCGCCGCGTCCGAGCCTCGTTTCGCTCAAAAGAAAATTAAATCCGATTTTTACTCTTCACACAACTCTTCCTGTCAATAAGCTGGGCCCATAACCTATTAAAGTTATTTTAGTTAATCTGAGAGTTGTGTTGAAATAAATTGTGAAACGAGAAAATACAGGGATATATATTCATTAAAGCGGAGCACACTATCGATGTTGATCGAATTCATAACTTGCGTTGACTAACTTGAGAGACTGAAAGGAGATTCTCAGTCCCAATGCTGACGTGGATTGCGCTTGCATCTTACCCATACACACGAATCAGATGTGCTTGAGTTACATTATCAAGAATTCCACTTTTTGAGCGGTAAGCCGCCTGCCGTGAAGAGACCACGTAGTTGATTGTATAATTCGGTAGCATTTTCCAAGTTATCCGCTCCTGATAAGACATCATCGACATATATGCCAGTTTTTATCACTTGAGCAGCCGGAGAAAATCGATCCCCTTCATCAAGATCAAGCTGCTGAACGGTCCGAAGAGCCAGAAATGGAGCACAAATCAGACAATATGTGACAGTGCTAAGTCTAAACACTTGAACAGCCTCATTTTGACTTTCGCACCATAGAATAAGCTGGAGATCCTGATTATCTTCCTGAACTATGATCTGTCGATACATTTTTTCGACATCCGCAAAAAAGCCGATGAAATAAAGGCGCCACTGCAGCAAGACATCTGAAATATTCAACTGCAGTTTTGGACCTGCATGAAGACAATCATTCTATGGCATTCTTTTACTTGACTGCCGAGACCTTTTAAAAACTACTCGAAGTTTCGTGGTTGAACTAGCTTTATTCCAAACTCCGTGACGTGGAAGGAAAAATGACCTCGAAAAGCTTCTTGGCTCCGCAGGTATGTTAACGGGCTTCATGTGCTGAAGTTGATGGTATTATTCCATGAACCTCGAATACGCTTCGTGAAGACGATTATCACGCTCAAACTGCTGCTCGATGTGAGGAAACATGTAAAGAGCTGGAGAGTAAGAATCTCCCAGCTATGTGACGTCACTCTTAATTGGAAGATGCACTTTGCATCAGAGTCATTTCGAAATTTCTCTCACAATCTTCCTCCTCAGCAGTCCGGAAAAGTTTAGGAGGCACGGCTTATGAATTCTCCTAAAATATCTGAAGGTCAAAGGAGAGTTCATCACTTTTAGAACAAGGAAACATGCGAACCGGAAACGAATCCAATGATGAGTTATTCCTTGTGGCTCAACAGAGAATCTAGCCGAAAACAGAATTTTGAGCTACAGGAGAGCCCGGAGGACCCTTTCGAAGACCTTGTTCAATTACAATGGAATAAACATCTGCTCCTAAAATTAGGTCAATCGGACCACTTCCACTGAAGTTCGAATCTGCTAATTGAAGACTAGTGAGGTGAGGACAATCCTCAAGACGTATTTGATGCTCTGGGCGTTTAGAAATCAATTTCGGAAGAATAAGTGCCCGGAGCTGAAGTTTATAGCCCGACTCGAACCTTATTGAAACAGTGACGCTGACTGATCCACGAGATGTTCCCGATTTGCTTTCTCCCACTCCTAAGAGAACAAAAGGTCCTCTGCGATGAGGAAGTTGGAGACTTTGAGCAAGGGACTCAGAGATTATGGACACCTCCGAGCCTTGATCAATAAATGCTCGAACATACTTCGTATGACCAGAGGACGTAGTCACGTTGACCGTTGCCGTTGTCAAGAGAACCAGTGGTGATTTACCTTGAGTAATCTGCATCACCGGAACATCATATGCAGATTGAGATTGATGCGATGTTAAAGATGTAGTTGGTATCATCGAAGAAAACTGTCCTGAGTTTGAAGATGGGTTATGAAGCACCTTATGATGCTTCGACTGACAAATCTGACATACATTCTTTGAAGCACAATTTTGGAACGAATGAGACCCTAAACAGTTGGTACACAATTTTTGTTGCGAAACAAATTCTTTCTTCTGTACTACTTTGAAATATAACAATAGAAATGAATGAATAGATGAATAGAATGAATGCATGAATTTTCATTTGATGTTAAAAAAAATTATAAAAAAGTACGTGTTTTTCTGCATCCATAACCAATCCTGTTTTCTGATGAGAATCTTTACAAACTCGGGTTCTTGCCTACCACGTCGGTAGGTTATTTGTAAACGATTTTTTATTGAGTGAATCTTAGCATGCAGTGTTATTATTTATCCTGAAGCCATTTTGATTGAATCGCCGATATTTCTCTATCTCAAATTTGAATACTTTGCCACAGGAATTGTTTACAACAATGGTTATTTTTTAATTTTTAAATAACGAAACATTTTCAGTGCAAAAAACATTTTTCTTCAACGCGAAAGGGACAAAATTTCGAATTTGTCTACCTAATTTGCTTATAAAAATTTGAATTGTTATATTTTGCTAAATATTATCAAACATATATCATTTTTAGGAATATTTTCAGCAATCGGACTATTAAGGAAAATTAAAATCTGAAAAAACCTCAAATGTAACTATTTTGACGCAAAAATAGTTTATAACAATGGTTAATGTTAACTTTTTAATTATTTTCCTGATTGAATATCATTCTTGAATAATTACAAAGCAGTTTGAGCAAATCTAATTTTTTTACCGATAATAACACTATTAGCCAATTTGTTCATCAAATTTTTATATAATAATTAAATGGATCAATAGGCAAATTATTTGTATTCCGTGAGTCCTCATGCATTGATATGACACTATAAAGTTTTCCTGAGCAGTTCCTGAAGCGTAAAAAATTGTTAAGTAAAAAAATGTCAATTTTGCCATACTTTGAGTGAAAATCTTGTAAATAAACGAATGGAGCAGACAAAAGTTCCGACCACGAAACTCTTTATAATTTATTGAAATTCAATTTTTTTTTAATTGAAAATCGGACCAAAATTGAAGGCTCTAGACAATTTCAAACGAAAAAAGTGCATTTCCTCTTACTGTGTAACGTTTTGTTATGCATTTCGGAAATTCTTGAGCTCTCGCGGATTCTTATGTGCATTTTTGAATATTTCTTAAATTAGGCTCGATTTAGAAAAATCCAGTGTACCAAGAGTGCCCAAATGGGTTCCAGTTTGCATTGTAAATTTGAACCGGGGACTGCACACCCCTCATGTGGGTCATTTTACTCAAAGAAGCCTCTTTGATGTCCCAGTTGTTTTTTCGACACTATTCATTTTCAGCTATTGAAAATTTGCATCGTGGTAATTGTACTTGTAAGGAATAACAGGGAAATTTTCGTATCCTGTTCCCATAAGTTGATTGTGTGTGGGGACTTTAAATATTTCATCTCCGAAGCATTTTTGTTATGTCTCTAGCACGATTTTTATCTTTCGTGGCTTTGTTTTATTGGAATGTCCTGGCTCTTTAAATTTCTAAACTGTATATCATTGAATTACAATGTTTGAGCTAAAATTGTAGGTACATAATAAGTTTCCAGCACAAACCCTTTTCAATTACAAGAGCTTTAGAACATTGTCTTCAGGTTTTCCTCAAAATAGAATTACATTGCATTGTCTTGTTTCAATATTATTAAAAAGTAAAGCTTTAGTTTGCATAAAATTATCATTCAGATCTCTACATTTATTTTCCACCCATGTTAGTTTATATATGGAAAAGTTTGTTTGTAATGCATAATTGAAATCATTATTTTGTCGCGAGTAAAAATTCCGTTTCATCTCCGAAACCTCGTTTTTTAAGAACAACAAAAGAACATAAAATACTATGACCATAATAAATCATAAAAAGTGTTTGTATATTGAAAGATTTCACAAGAAATTTTTTTAACTTCATCGCGTTGTTTATAACATTAGAAAATGTATGCATTTTTCATTTCCAGAGCCTTTTCATTTCCGTAGCCTATTTCATCTTCGAAGCCTATAGGTCCCTTTTATTTTTTCTATCACATACTGTTCTTGTTATCGCCTTCCAAACTACTTTTACCTTTGTGTCAGAGGATATTCTAGAGCTTAAACTGCTAGCTCCTATATCTTGAACAGGACAATGAAAAAAAGGGAGAAGAGACATTTTGGAGGTAAGAAAAAAGAGGAAATATAACTCCCACGAATTAATCCTGCCACACAACAGACACTCCAATGTTACAATCGTCGGCAATTTTCACCAGACCATTCTCGTGTTCGTTGATTGCCCTTAATCTGACCCCAAAACCTTGTTTGAGTTTAATTCACTTCACCTTCATGCTTGAGCAACTGCACTTGTCGAAAAAAAAGAAGTAATGAAATACATATTCAAGGCGTCTAACTGACCAAGAAACCGGGAAAAGGTAGGAAATTTTGTTCACTGGGAAATTTTCCAAAAGAATTACAATTTTGATTTGGAAAGGGGAATTATCGAAAAGAGTTATGATTCAGATTTGGAAAAGAGAATTTATCGTTTTTCAGTTCTGGAACAAGGACTTTTCCAAAAGAATTATAATTTTGACTTGGGACAGTGAATTTTCCAAAAGAATTACAATTTTTACTTGGAATTGGGCATTTTCGAAAAGGATTATGATTCTGATTTGGAACAGGGAATTTTCGAAAAGAACTACAATTCTGACATGAACACGAAATTTTTCGAAAGAATTAAAATTCTGAGTTAGGACACGGAAATTTAAAAAAGAAGTATACTTACCGAAATGGGAAAATTAAAAATTGACCGCGAGAAAATTAGGAAACGAACGGGAATTTAAAATCATTCGTCTGGTTACCTACTAACCAGTTCCTTATGTATGCTTACCACTTCCTTATGTTCAGAGCCGTAACTAGTCTTTGTTGCGCCCGGTGCGACTTGATAATTTTGCGTCATCCTCCCAAACGCCACGAGACAATATTTGGATATTTGCGCCCAGGCCAACTGGAATAACCTTTTTTTCTTCTTTAGAGCGTTAAGTGAAAAAGTTTTAATTTGGTCCCGTTTACGCCCCCTAGGTTTCGCATTACTATACTTCAGGAGTTTCCTTAGCTCTCTAGGGCTCCTGCTGGCTTCTGTCTCCTGATCTGCCTCTACCAACCTGAAGGTCTAGATGTTTTTCTTAGTTCTTCGGATGCAGCTTGGCTTTCTTTATGGGTCCTTCAGGCTTCCACTTTGTTGCTAACTCTCTGAACGCCGCACATCTCATTGTCCCCGGAAGATGGTCCGTCCGGGGTTTATCCCCCTTCGCAGTGCAGAGGTAGTACTGTGGCGTGCTGGTGCACACCGTAGCCTGATGTCTCTCGACGCCGCATCTCCAACAGCTCGTTGTCATGTCTGGCCAGTGTAACTCGCTGCCAGATGGCCGTAGCCTTGGCAGCAATAACTTTACGTCGTTTTCCTTTTTTTTCCGGATCCTGCAGGAGACTCAAGCATTCTTGAAGTGGACCGCAAGCAGGAGTTTTCATGCCCTGTATCTAACGGCGAGTCACCACCAGAGAACCCCGTCAGAGCTTCCTCAACTTCCTTTGTCTCGATAGTCGTTTCGACATCCAAGATCTCCAGTTCAGTTTTGGGGAAGAGGTGACGGACCACTCCGCTTGTCCCAACAGCAGCTACGATGGCCGACGACAGTTATGTTTCTCCCTTTGGCGTTTTTCACGCCTCTATGAGGAACTCTTTGTTCCTTTCCTCCCTGACTCCTTTGATTTTTATTCCAAGTTCGTCAGGTTTTACCTTTCTCTTGAGGCTCTTGAGAACGTCGGCGTAGGTGAGTACCTCAGCTGGTTTGATGAGAACCGCTTTGGGACGCGCAGGCCTCGGTTTCTCCTTTCTCGTCGATTTGGTTGCAGGTTTCTTCTTGATTGTGTCGCTGTTTTAGGATTCGGGCCCTGGTCTATTGACTCGGGTCCTGAGCCTTTTCTTCACCTGCTTGGACTTGTTGGTCTCCTGGGAGCTCGCCGTAGACTCTCTCGTTCTCTTCCGGAAGACCGGTCCGGGAGCTTCCTTGGCTTGGTTCACCGTTCGAATCTCTCTTTGCTGTCCGTATCCGTCACTTCTGCTTTCTTCTTGGCCTCCTTGACCCTCTTGTCGAGCGTATCGGCAAGACGATACTCGAAGCTGTCGAAAAAACTTTCTGTCTGCTTTGCCTTATCCTGTAGCTTCTCTACCACATCCAACACATCGTCTAGCCTATTTTCAATTTTTAGGAACATGTTTTTCTTTGTCCCGCAAAAATCTCCATTTTTTCAGTATGCTACCTAGCTTTCAACACAGCTTGGTCGCCTTCTGCATATAACCCTTCACTCTATCCTTATGAATTCTCACCTCAATTCTGAGACTTTCATCCCGCTCCTCCGTAACATCCAGTTCTCCGCCGAACAACTTCTCACAAAAGCTTTTATTCAAATTTTCATTCTCCATAATTAGTCCCACGAGTAGCTAGGGAAATATTTAGTACGCTTACCAGTTCCTTATGTGTACATAGCAAATATATTCTGAGGATGTCTTTAGGATCTCTAGGTGCCCACTTTTCAGTTCCTTATGTATGCTTAGCAGTTTCTTATGTTGACATGATAAATAAATTCTTTAATTAAATTACAAATTACATTTTAAGGACGTCTTTAAAGTGTCTTGGTGCCCACTTGCCAGTTATTTATGTATGCTTATCAATTCCTTATGTTGACTCAACCAGTACATTCATCAAATAAATTACAAATTACATTCTGAAGACGTATTTAGGGTGTCTTAGTGTCCACTAACCAGTTCCTTATGGTAACATAACAAGTAAATTCATTAAATAAATTACAAAATTACATTCTGAAGATGTCTTTAGGATGTCTTGTTGCTCACTTGCTAGTTTCTTATATATGCATATTAGTTTCTCATGTTAACATAGAGAACTGGTCTATTTATGCGGGGCTTCAGGATGGAAGAATTTCCATAAAAATTAAAAATACATGTAAATTATAGAGGCTTCACTTTTTTACCTGCAGTTTCCGGGATAAAGCAGAGTGGCTATGAGTCAGATGACGCGAAGAATGAAACGGACTGCGGTATGACTCTTATACAGTATCCGGATAACCTAACTCTCCGTGACCTGTACTATTACATCCTGGCTCCAACCCTATGCTATGAACTGAATTTTCCCAGAACTCAGAGAATTCGTAAAAGGTAAGAAAAGGCATGTATCAGATATTTGTGTTTTCAATTTTTTAGGCTTTCATAGCCCCGGGTAAAAACCCTTATAATTTCGGTCGGTTAACCGACCGTTAATGTTGGGGAGGTGTGTGGAAATTAGGAGAGAGGAAGTAAGGGGAAATTAGGGGAATAATGAAGAGAGTAGTGGAGAGGAGGGGGCGTGAGGGCGGAAGTGGTACTGAATGGCATGGTGAGGAAGTGAGGGGGTGGGGGCCCAAGTTGAACATTTTAAACACTATATTAAATAGGGTACGAACCCCTTTTTTGTAGGCGCATGTCGCCTACTTTCACTAATTGTTTAAATTTATTTACGAGTTTATTTATATTTATTTCCCTTACCGCGGCGGGGGCGAAATAAGAAGATACTCATAAAATTTGTTTCAAAAGGGAGTTCGGGAACTTTGGAGAAAATAATGGAGGAAACTGTTGGATGGACTTGAGCGGTGATGAACTCTTCTTTCTGCTTTGTACTTCCCCTTGTTTAAATTAATGCCTTTCTCGTTCAGCTATATAGTTTCTTAATAAATGATAAAAAAGCACTTTCCCGATCCAACCCTTGAATTTATTTCTAATTAAATAGAAATTAACGTCTCTCCGGATCCAGCTCTTGAGATTATTTATAAATAAACATTAGAAATGCTTTTCCCAATCGAAACTTTGAATTCATTTCTCATTAAAAGAACATTAACTTCTCTCGTTTTTTTCTGCTCCACTGTACGATCCAGCTCTTAAATTTGTTAATAAATAAACATTTTAAAAAACATCTTTCCTTTACTCAATCCAACCCTTGAATTTATTTCTTATTAAACAGAAATAAAAATTTCTACCGATCCAGCTCTTGAGTTTGTCAGTGAATGAACATTAAAAAACCGCTCACCTCGATCCAAACATTGAGTTTATTTCCAATTAAACATAAAATAAGCTCCTTACCAGATCCAAGCCTTGGATTTATTTCTAATTAAGGAAAAATTAACGCTTCACCCAATCCAGCTCTTGATTTTGCTAATGATTAAACATGTAAATAAACGCCTTTCCTGCTCCAAACATGCAATTTCTTAAAGAATCAACACAAAAAAACGCCTTTCCCGTACCAACCCTCGAATTTTTTTTAAATTAAACACAAAATAAGCCCTTTGCACGATCCAACCCTTGAATTTATTTCTGATGAAATAGGAATAAACATAAAAGAACGCCTTTCCCGATCGAACTACATAATTTCTTAATAAATGAACATAAAAGAAACGTTTTTCCCGAACCTACCTTAGAATTTACTTGTAATAAAGAAAGAGAGGAATTAACGCCTCTACCGTTCCAACTATATAATTTCTTAATAAATAATCATGAAAAACGCCCCATCCGATTTAACCATAAAATAACAGCCCCAAAATTTCTCTTGTCTAGCTCTCCTTCACTCCAAAAATTCGCCATAAATATGAAATCCCCTTGTACAGCTCTTCACAGCCCAGAAAATCCACTTATCTTGCTCTCCTCATCCCTTAAAATCGCTCTCAGTGTAAAATCTCCTTGTTCAGCTCTTTTCAGCCCCAAAAATCCCCCTAAGTGTAAAATCCCTTTTTCCAGCTCTTCCTAGCCCCCAAAGTTTCCCCTAAGTGTAAAATCTCCTTGTCCAGCTATTACCAGCTTTGAAAATCTTTTTTTTCAGCTCTCCCTGACCCCAAAAATCCGCATCAACTGTAAAATCCCCTTTTCCAGCCATGCGAATCTCCCCCTAAGTATAAAATCCCCTTTTCCAGCTCTTTCCAGCCACAAAAATTCTTCCTAAGTGTAAAATTTACTTGTCCAGCTCTTCCAAGCCCCAAAAATCCCTTCTTCTAGATCTCCAATTTTCTAGTATTTCTACTTTATAAAAGATACTTTCTCAATGCACAGGACCATATGAAGAAGTTTCGCTAAGATTAACATGAAATTGGATTAGTGGTGGATGAACTTGGGCAGGCTTCTCATGGTACCAAGCTAATTCTGTAAGAAGAAAATATAAGTAGATTATTTATTGTTTTAATTTTTACATCAACAAAAAGCAAATGACAGGAGCAAATCAAGAGGTGGGTTTAATTAGGGAAGAGTTGAAGAAAAGGGACGATAAAAATTAAAGAGAGATGAAGAAGATGAGGGAAAGAACTGAAATGATAGAGAAGGAATTGGAAAAGGTGAAAGAAAAGAAAATGCAAAATGAAGAGTGGATAGAGAGGTTAGAAAGGCAGATAAAAAAGTGGAACGAAGAAAGGTTTGAACGGAGAGCAATAGAGGACAGGAACAGGAAGGGAAGATACATACTACATGACGAGAAGTTGAGATCAAAGGTTGAGGTAATGGAAAGAAAAATCATGTCTGCACAGATAGGGAATTTAGCGAGTCTTAGGGGCCAAGAATACCTTTTTTCAACTTATTCAATATTGCTTATTTCATTAAATAATTTTCTGCGTTCTCTTTTTGACGGGTTATTCATAGTTAGAATGTGTCAGTAATATTAAAGCCTAGGCCGAGATAGCGTTGAATACTCAAAACAGACTCTTATTCAGGAATAGCTACATAGCATTACAAGAGATTTCTGCCAAAGGATCTTTTTTTCCATGACGTACTACATTTTTTTTTAACAAATGATTGACAATAATAATAATTCCTTATAAATAAACCTTAAAAAAACGTCTTCCCTGAACCAATTCTTAATTTTTTTTCTAATTAAGCACAAAATAAGCCTTTCACTCGATCCAACCCTTAAATTTATTTGTAATTAAACAGAAATAAACGCGTATTCCGAAGCAGCTCTTGAATTTGTTAATAAATAAACATAAAAACATCACTCCCGATCCAGCTATATAATTTCTTAATAAATAAACATAAAAACGTTCTTCGCGATCCAACCCTTGAATTTATTTTTAATGAAACAGAAATTTATGTCTCTCCCGGTCCAGCTCTCGAGTTTTTTAATAAATAAACGTTAAAAAACGCTTTTCCTGATTTAACTCGTGAATTTATTTCTAATTAAACACCAATGAGCCCTTTACCTTTTCCAACTCTTCAATTATTTTCTAATTGAGAAGAAATTAACGCGGCTGTCATTCCAACTATATGATTTCTTAATAAATAATCATAAAAAACGCCTTTCCTAATCCAGCCCTTGAACTTATTTCTAATTGAACACAAAATAAGCCCTTTACCCGAAACAACCCTCCAATTTATTTCTAAGTAGAAAGAATTTAACGCCGCTCCCGTTCCAACTATATAATTTCTTGATAAATAATCATTAAAAAACGCCGTTGCCGATTTAACTACAAAATTTTTAAATAAATAATCTTAAAAAAACGCCTTTCTCGATCCAAACCTTGAATTTACTTCTAGTTAAACGGGCATTCTGTTTTATTATTTGTTATAATTTATTATTATTATTATTTGTTATATTGTTATATTTTGTTGTTTTATAGTTTTTTAATGAATAAATACTTTAAAAAACGCCTTTCTTGTTCCTACTAAATAATTTCTTATGAAATAAACATAAAAACGCTTTTCCCGAACCAACCCTTGAATTTTTTTCCTGATCAAACACAAAATAAGCCCTTTACTTGATCCAACCCTTGAATGTATTTCTAATGAAATATGAATAAACGCCATTCCTGATCCAGCCATTAAATTTGTTGATAATTAAACATAAAAAAACGCCTTTCCGATCCAACTATATCATTTCTTAATAAATAAACATTAAATGAACGCTTTTTCTTATTTGACTCTGGAATTTATTTCTAATTAATCACAAAATAAGCCCTTTGCTTGGTCCAACTAGATGCGTTTTTTCAAGAAAGGCCAAACTTTCTTGAAAGAACCCATTTTTAAATACTTTTCTTGTCATTTTAAAATATATTTTCATAAAAACCAATTGAAAGTGAAATTTTATTCGTGTAATTTCTTTAATTACATTCTCATCTGAATAAGAAAATATTTGTTTTATGTGAAAATCAACTTTCGCGGATTTCATCAAATCTCGACGTTTTCGGAGTCACTGATTCAGAAAAAATGGATTTTACTTCTGTGTCTGTCTGTCGTTGTCGTCGTCTGTGAACACGATAAATTTGGAAGAAATTGTCTGATTGGATTACCCTTTGACACACTGTATTAAGGCCAAAAAAGAAAGGTCGAGATCGTGAACCAGCCATTTTTGACTAACGATTCTGGTTTTATCCATCGAAAAAGCTTCTTGAAAAATAAAAAATTCCATTTTCCAGCAAAACTATAGGAGATACGAAAAATATGTTGCGAAGCAGAGCTGTTCACCTCAGAAATATGTACAAACTTACTTTGGACCATTTTTTATAAGATGCATAGTTTTTATTCTAATCGTGAGAAATATTATTAAAAAATAAAAATTCCAGTTTGCGGCCAAATTGTGCAAGATACGATAAAATCTTGAGAAAACAAATTATTAATCTTAAAAAGATCTACAAATTTTTTGAAAATCATTTTTCGATTACTTAAAATTAAAGATTATTTAAAAGTACAAAAATCAGAATCTGTGGATCTCAACGACTATATCCATATAAAATTTGCTTCAAGAAGATTAATATTGTATTTTCTATAAGGATCTCCTAAGCCGTAAGAAATACGAAAAAACGGACAACATTTTCGGAACTGTCGCCAAACAAGTGTAATAGTAACAACAAGTGGAATAAATGGATTTATTTTATATGGATACTGTATAATAAATTAACAAAATTGCTTAAACATATATAAGGATGAACTCTTATTACGGTAAGAATGACCCTTCTCGCCAGGGCAGGTAGGCACTGGAAACCTTTCTCCTGGCTTAAGACATAAATAAATAAAGTCTGGCTCTATCTCATGAGCCAAACTTTCAGAACATCTTCAACAAGTCTTGAAAATGTCTTGATTGCCTGTCACTAAGAGGAAACCCAAGACAAAATATTTTTAAACGGGATACAATTTTTGACGGCAAAAGTTTCCGCCTGCAGCAGAAGTCTCGGACCGAGGTTCGGAAATTAATATAACATACATTTAATATAATAGAGTTCAACATAAAGTAGAAAATTTTGCGATTTGGACGTAATTTAATCGAGCGCGAAGCGCGAGACACGTAATGAGAATAAGAAAAAGTAATGAGTAAGTTTTTCAAAAGCAAAAGCGAAAGTGTGATCAGATGCTGTTCATGAGTTCAAGTTCCGGTCGAGGCGCTAATATTTTTGGATTTTTAATTTTTTAATTTTTTATACATATTAACAATACATACATATTTATCAAAATATGTTTTAAAATTATGAGGAGGCAATTATTGAAGATATTTTAAAAAATTAAAAATTCACCGTCGAGGCAACTGTGAGGGTCCCTCGAGGGCAAGCAGAAGGGCTACCATGAGTGAAGCACATGTTGGATCCTTATGGATTAGCATGTCCTTTTCCGTGAGGGTCCACGTCTTGAGGGCAATCGATGAGGGCTCCCGACAGGGACCCACTTCATTTTTCCACTAATTTTTTTTTTTATCGAAAAAAATTAGAAAATTTTTTTTTCACCAAGTAACACAAAATGAAATGATGAGACTTCAAAAAGTCCAAAATTTTGTTTTTTCGGACCACCTCAATTCCTATGCTACTGAAGTTGACTTGTGAATTTCGGGTACTCACACAGAAAAAAGTCTCGTTTTTATTACGGCTTGTTTTTGTTATACCTCAATTTAAGCACGTTTTTAGTCTTAAAACTAGATTTCAGCCTATATTCGTCTTAAATGGAGACCGTAAGCCTATTTTTTAGCTTAAAACAAGACCGAGTTTCTTAATTCAAAACATTTTTTTCTGTGCAATGATTGAAAATGCTAAAAATTGTTAATTTCTTTTGGATCTTTTTTTTCCGTATACAGATTCCTAATAAAACGCATCCTGGAAGTCCTGGTTGGTTGTCAAGTCGTCATGTCCCTCTTCCAGCAATGGATGATTCCATCCGTTAAGAACTCATTGATTCCTTTCAGCGTAAGTACTCATATTTTTTCTAACTTATCTATACACCTGTTATTTTTTATTTTCATGATATGATGATATGAAATTGCTAATTGCTAAGATTAAAGTATAAATCAAGTCATGTTTATTGCATTTTTATCTGAAAAAGGAATTTGAACTCAGTTTATGTAAGAGTTTACAGATTATATAAAAGAACATTTGAGATACGCCGTGTAAAAATTTGTCTTCTGGCGTGTAATTTGAATTCGACAAATTGAAGCAATCAGTCTTTAGATAATAGCAACACAGTATATCCTGAGATATCAAAAGTGTTGCAGCTCAATTCAATCTTCCATTTTATATGAAAATGATCCAATCTAGTGAATCGAAAAATTTACTAGCGCAACTTCACGATCTTAGCAATCGACAGTTTTATACTATCCCATCTTTTCTCTATGTCATTCTTTACTTTCTCTAGTGGAATGTTAGGAAACATAGTAGCTATGTCAAATGAAGCTGAAATATAATCTTGTGGAATTGTGATTCCATCGATCACTTTGAGAGAAGCAGTTCCATTTTTAACTAAATATTTATGATTTGTTATTGACTTTTCAATGATATTACTGAGCAATTCTTCTAGTTTTCTGGTTGGAGAGCCTACTGTTGATATTACTGGTCTTAATGTAGAATTATTTTTATGAGCTTTAGTAAGTTCATAAGATAAGGAGAGAATTATATTGATTGTATCAATGTCACATTTTTTCACGTTTTCTGAATTACCTTTTATTCTAAATTTATTTAGAACTCTGAAAATTCCTGTTTGTAATATTTTGGCAGGATCATTTTCAATACGATCAAAACTATCTTTATTTTCAAGAATTTCAAGCGTTTTTTTGACATACTCCCTGTTAGAAATGGCTATTGTAATATTTTCCTTATCAGCTTTCGTCACTAAAATATCTGGATTATTTTTCAAAAACTCTTTAGTTAATTCATATCCCTTATTCAGTTCTCTGTCGGTAATCGATCGCGAAAAGTTGCTGGTAAGAAATTCGTTTGACAGTCCTGAAAGTTTAAATCTAAATTTTTGACATTTGTTGTTTGGTGTTTCCTCAACGTTCGTTTCTACATCTTCGACAATTTCTTATAATTGAATAAACTTTCTTCCCCCAAACTTGTAACTAAAACTTTCGCCTGATCTAACAGTGTTAATAACCACTTGTGGTATATCAATCTTTATGATATTAAGAAACCAGGGATCAGATTTGTCATTTGATAGAACTGAATGGTGGTTTAGATGCAATTGCTGTATATCACCTTGAGTCTGAATTATATAAGCGAATTTTCTGTCATGTTTTTTGTTATTATGAGTCATTTTATTGTTTAGCTTATTGTCTTTTAGAATGCATTCTCTGGTCACAAAAAGAGGTACTTTAGGGTGACCAGATCGTCCGATTGTCAATCCGGGACGCCTTGTTTTCTACCCCCCCCCCCCTCCAAATGCCAGTTTACTCATGCATGCG
>JAUMHM010000071.1:10002394-10014239 GCA_032362435.1 Melikaiella ostensackeni | reverse complement strand
TCATGTCCAAATTAGGCAGCTAAATCATCATAAGGTGGAGTGTCCATTCATAACGTCAGTCCCACCAAACTTCGGTCATGCATTGGATACTTGCATGTTTCATTTGCGCGGCGTTTGTTCGTTCGCTTTTAAACAAAACCTTAAGAATAATAATTACACCTCTAAACCACGAACTTCCATAGGCAAAAACGCCAACTACACGTGAAAAATGTTGGAAAAGCACTAGGAAACAATTAAAAAATAAGTGCGCAGAAGAAATTTATGTGATTTTCTTTTTAAATTCTTTTTTAAATCCCGATACGAACCACCCTCGAGAACGATTTTCGTAAAACTGTTTAGTCCAGGATGCTCGAGGTGTAATGTGACGCCTTTCCGGTGCTCATTTTTGTCTCCCCAAAGGGAATTTTAAGATTCGTCGCCTAAATTTAAGAAAACCTCTTTTCTTCAAAAACTGAAGCCTTTGGGATATATATGTTTACCAGAAAATAAGATAGTACAAATAAAATGCCTATCGTCAATTTTGTTATTTCAGTGGTCCTGGAATATTTGAATTACGCGGCACTTGTTCGTTCGCATTAAAACAAAACCTGAAAAATATTAATTACACCTTTAAACCGCGAAATTCCATAGGCAAAAACGCCAAATTCACGTGAAAAATGTTGGCAAAGCAATTGGAAACATTGAAAAAATAGCGCGTAGAAGAAATATTTTTAAAGCCATTAACATAACTTGAATTCTTCAAAATTATATAATCCTTTAAAATCCGTGGGAATACCTGAAAATCCCTATGAATCGGTTCGAATCCTTGAAATTCCGTGAAAAACTTCGTAATATTATGAGATCCCTTAAAATCCCTTCTAAAATTCATTGAACTCTTCATTGAACTTCTATTGAGAACACCATTAAAGAAGATGCACGAGCAACGAACCCTAGGAAAATCATTAGGTATGCCCTCTGAACACGATTCATATAAAAAACCAACTAGAAATATTTAATACCCGCCCATCATCGACAATGACTCGAAATCTCTTAAAATATTTTAAATGCCATGAACATTCCTCAAACTCCCTTAAAATGCTTTATACTATTCGGAAATCCTTTGAAAGTCCATTTAATCTTTTGAAATCCTTGATATCGTTTGAAATATTCAAAATCTAATAAAAATTCTATAAAATCCGCGGAAATCCCTTAAAGTCTCTAAAAATCGGATAGAATTTTTGAAATTCTGTGAAATATTTCGAAATATCACGAGATCCTTTAAAATCCCTTCTAAAATTAATTGAAATCTTTAAAATCTGTGGGATTCTTTTCGGATCTCTTGAAATCTCTTTAAATATTTAAAAAGCCACTAGAATTCCTCAAAGTTCCTTAAAATCCTTTAGAACATTCGAAAATCTTTTGGAATTCCGTTAAATTTTTTGATATACTTGAAATCGCTTGTAATCTTCAAAATCCCATCAAAACCCCATATAAACCTTTATAATCCGTGGAAATCCTTTAAAATCTCTAAGAATTGGTTGAAATCCTTGAAATTCCGTGAAATACTTCGGAATATCCATAATTCGATAAAATTTCGTAAAATCCTTTGAAATCTCTTAGAATCCCGTGAAATCTTATGAAATTTTTTCAGAACCCCTCAAATCCTCGGAATCTCTTAGAATCCCTTAAAATCCTTTGTGGTCCGCGGAAATCGTTCTTAATTTCTTAAAATACATAAAAGTTGGTCGAAATCCTTCAATATCTCTTGAAACCCCTTAAAATTTCTTGAAATCTAATTCAACTCCTTGAAGTCCATTAAATTCTTATAAAAACCCATGAAAAAATTGACTCTTTCTGAAATTGTACTAGGTAATTTCTTCAAATTCATGAAGTCTTTTAAAATAACTTGGAATGCGTGAAACCTCTCGTAATCGTTTGAAATCGTTTGAATTATCCTCAAACTTTTATAATCCCTTAAAATCTCATGGAATCCCTTAAAAGCTTTGGGAGTTTCGTTAAATTCCGTAAAAATCTTGTAAATCTTTGAAATACTTTGTAGTCCTTCGAAATATCTTAAAATCCCTCAAAATCTCTTAAAATCCTTTTAAACCACTGAAAATCTTACAACTCTTTCGAAATCCCTTAAAATACTCTGAAATCTCGTGTACAGTGAAAATAATTGATATATTGTTGATGTATTGAGTAGGAATATAAAATCTTATGTAAGAAAGGGAGAGAGGGGGTTGACATTCTCAAAAATCATCCTTACGTAATTAATGGACGTTCCCCTATTATGGCATAACTTTTTTCTCGACGTTTTGGAGAGAATTAAGGGCATCGGAACCAGGCCACAACCTCAAAATAAAATTACCTCATTTTACTCCATGAATACTAGAATTATATTTTTCTTAGATACTTAGGGCCTACTCCTGTACCGAACCAAGTCTGCATTCGGAGTGGAAAATTGGCTGATTTCAACACTTTTTGTGTAAAACGATGTTTTCGAGTTCTCGGGCTAAAATAAAAAAATCGTTTTCACAAAAAGTATTGAAATTAGCCAATTTTCAACTCCGAATACAGACTGATTCCAACGCCCTTAAGTAAGGAATTTGAAAAGGAAAATGAGTGGAACTTTGAATTGCATGGAATCACTGACAGATCTAAACACAATGGCAAATGAAAACCTCAGAAACCGTTTGAACAATCCAATCGAAGCCATCTTGAGATGCCCACATAATTCATAACCTCTGTCTGCAATACGCGAGCGTTATATTTCTTCGGTATCATCTGGTCAGGAAATAATAAACTAGCAGTCAGTCGATTCGTGTGCTAAAGGGTGAGAGACCCTCGCGTCTGATTTTAGTAGCGATATCGTATCGCACCACGGCCTTTAACCCATGCCATCATCTTCGTCAAATGAAAACCTGCCCCGGCGAGATGGAATCAAAGCCTACTACCACGCGGCAAGCGGATCTCCAGAGACGTCGAAAACCTGGGGAAAAAGTGTGGCCGCATAGCTTTCATCGAGCACATCCCCGAGTAATATTACTCCCAGCATCACGCGAGAACGCTGTGTTGTTCTCCCTGGTGATTTACGGCACGTAATAACGATCCGTGCGAAGGTCACGATCTTCGGAATCGTATAGCAAGTCGCGCCGATTTGCACTTCAAAGATCGGAATTGCGATTCATACTGCTGAAATATAGAAGATGCCGAGCTTGATTGAAGGTTACATAACTCTCTAACGGTCAACTGCAATTTCCGATTTTTAATTTTATTTGTCTCCAAATCTACGTGATTTCATCAAGCTCAATTGATACGAAAATGAGTAGATGACATTACAATATCTGTCTCCTGCCACGCCTTCTAGCTGCGTAATCAAAATAGTAATCAAACACTTGAAATAAAGAAAAAAATCTCACCAATCATCCCAACTGTTCACACTTAATAACCAGAACAACTAATATTGTAAGTACATTTAGGAGAAAATTTCTTTAGGAACAGCGACTAGCTTAATGATCCCGATTACCGGTCCATTTCGTCTAAGCTGACGTACTAAACACATTACTAACCATACTCTAGACTTCCAGAGCTACGCCCTTAGGAACATAAATTGACACGCCCGCTATCCACGGACTCGAAGAACGCCCATAGTTTAACCTATAAACGTCGAATATTCACGCCTATTGAGAACACCATTAAAGAAGACGCACAAGCAACGAACCCTAGGAAAATCTTTAGATATGCCCTCTGAACACGATTCATATAAAAAACCAACTAGAAATATTTAATACCCGCCCACCATCGACAATGAACCGTCGTCGGGACGTCAATAAATTATGACAATTAAATTCATCAAATGAACCCATTTACTATATTAATTCATACTTGTTGACCGCATTAAGAGGCTTCATAAGCTCCAACCAGGGTTGGGTACGTAATCTACTCTGGGTAATCTACGCGGTTTACTACAGTAATATACCAGGTATTTTACCCCTTCAGTTTTCTACACGATGTAAATTACCGGCAACGTAAGGTAATATTAGTAGTTGAGCCACACAGTGACGTCATGTCCTGTCGGTAAAATCACTTTTTAACAGACCATAAACTTTCACCATGTAATTTACCGAATATCTAAAGTTTTCTACGTAAATTACGTCATGTATGTAATTGACGTAGAAAATCTCGAGTGACGCATGACTTCGCAACCCTGGCTCGGACCCTCAGGGACGCTTAGAAAGCCGGCCACTGTCATGGAGCGAATATACACCGAGATTTACGAAAGCGGCCTTCGTGTGGCTTCGGGAGTTTTCGGCTCGCTCAAGTGGGCTTACGACCCCACTCCATACTCGTCCCTTATGCTAAAACTCAATCGGAGTTAGGAAAGCGAGCCGAAGATGCCCGAAGATATCCTACAGCCACTTAGCCAAAGCGCGGTGTATTAACTATGTGCAGGTGTACTGGTGGCGCCACGGTGGAGCCTAACGGAAATACCGTGATGCGTCAGTCGGCTAGTCACTGTACAATCAGATGTGAAAAAGTGTGAACATCGAGTGTTATTTAGCAAAGTTTCAAATAGTTGAGCGAAAATCGAAATTACATAAAAAAGATGAACAGCGATGGCTTCAAAAATAAGTAATATTATTGTTAGAAAATGTGGTTTAAGTGTTCTAAAAAATTTGAATATTATAGATGGACTTGTGTTTAAGAACGAGCTTTGAGTTGGTCAAGAATCCAATTAATTTTACACCGTCAATTTTCGAAAAAGGAAAACATTTGACTGAAACAAACGTGATCAAAGTTGAAGACTCAAAGTCGAATGGCATGTCCAAAATACGTAGCGACGTAATAAGACAGACATCAATAAGTGCACCAGCGTACAAAGTGGAACTTGATGTATGTAATTTTTCATTTTAATTTATTTAATTAATCATTTTCTTTATTTGACATTTATTGGAGGCGTTTGGTTTTTGTGTTCTCTTTAGTTTTTGCACTCCCCTTTTCTACGCTTCTTTTGAATCTGAAAGAATAATATTTGATTTAATAATAGTTAAATTTTCAACCAAAGGAATGAATCTTTAACCAAAAAGATGATGTATAACTGAGAAGAATAATTTTTCGCTAAAAAAAATGAATTTTCTACAAAATAATTAATTTTCTATCAAAAAAGATGTCCTTTCAAGGAAAAAATGTATTAGTGAATATTTAAACGAAGTAGATTATAATCTCAAATAAAAAGCTATCAAATTCATTGAAGAAAGGCGAGTTTTCAACCAAGTAGTTCAATTCTCAACAACAAAAAAATGAAATCTCTACCGAAAGAGATGAATTTTTAAACCAAAAAGATAAACTTTTAACAAAATAGTTTAATTTTCAATCCAAAAAGACGAATTTTCTACATAACAGTTGCATTATTAACCCAAAAATATGAATTTTCAACGCATAAGTTGATTTTTAAATGGTTGAATTTTAAATTAAATTAATTGATCTTTTACAACGAAGATCGATTTTCTATCAAAGAAGAAGAAATTGGATATAATATACCTTTTTCTCGCATTCTCGATCGAATCAGCTGACCGATTCGGTTGTTTATATTCCGCGGGAAAAATTGATGGCACGTAACTGGGGTTCTGAGGGTGCAAAGATTTTTTATTGTCAATAAAATGTCTACTGCATATGAAAGTTGATGGCGATGGTTGTCAGGGTGACCCATCGAGACTGAAATTAAAAAAATACATCACAAATTAAACCTTTAAAAAACATTACAACATAATATATAAACTTGTCACAGTTTGCTTACTAGGCTCGTTTGGCAGCTGCTGGTCTTTGAGGTAAGCACTCTTTGAAAATTTATAAAAATGAGTTTCCGGCGAGTTTAAGCGATTGTTCACACATCCTACCACGCAACACAGAGACCCACTCTTTTGGGGGGCCATTTTCAGTTGTAATTATGATTTCTTTGGACAACTCGTAGCACTCGTGTATATTAAGCAACGTTAAAGATGCATCACGACGCATCACTGTAGTTCTCGAGTTTCGTCACTGCGAGCGCTGCCTGCAGTTAGCTGCTTGGCTCCGCCTACCTGCACATAGTCAATAATCGGTCATGCACGCGAATTCATGCCAATTTCAATACCCTCTAGAAGCGTTAACTCTCCAAAACCACGCCTACTAAACAGGGTCAAGTCACGACCCGCTGAAAACCCCATATGTAATTAACTAATTAGTTTATTTCTAAGACATACCTACTCAATGACTTAGACAAACTCACTGATCACACCGGCTACCAAATGTCCATTTACATAAATAAACACATCCGAAAGGCGTATTTTTTAAGTACATTATTACTCGGAATAAATAATCTTGATCATAAACCACGTCCACACTTCAGATCCATTTATCCTAGACATGCCTATTGAAGACGCTATCTATCTGCGATCACAAGCCGCTCACCCCATAAACATCGGTGAGTGTGATTAGTGACCACGCCCATTGATCACTTCTACTTATTCACACACCCATTAGCAACAACATACGGAACGCCCAACAGAAACATCTTTGAGTAGATCTGGTGTTATTAGTTGATGGAACAACCCCTTAATCAAAATTAGCCTCTTTCTACCCCCCCTCCCCGCAAACTCCTATACTTTGCATCCTGCTCCTAATATTAACAATCGAGACTAAAACTTTTGAATTCTCTATGAAATTATCTATCCAGGTGTTAGAAAAATTTGCAATGATGTAATAAAGTCAATTTGGCAGATGCTTCAGTGAATTTCAGGCACACATAGGCAAATTTCAAATTTTCACCCGAGACCTAAATTAAAAATTTTCTAAAAAATTCCTTGTCATTCATAGAAGGCCGGAAATTTTGAAGCCGTTATGGAAGTAACTATGCAGAAACTAGGCAAATTTGCATCGATATAATAAAGTTAATTTTGAAGGTGCTATTGTGAACTAGAGACAAACGTAGAAAGAATTACAATTTTAACCCAACCCCTAACTTTGAAATTTTCTAAAAAATGTCCTGTCATTCCTCAGAGGCTTCAAATTTTGAATTCTCCATGAAATTAACTATGCAGAAGCTGAAAAAACTCGCATGGATGTAATAATTTCAATTTTGAAGGTGCTGTGATGAATTTGAAGCAAACATAGAAAAATTTTAAATCACCACCTGAGCCATAACTTTAATTTTTGAGGATAAGAGAATGATGTTTTCCTTTCTTCGAAAAAAGGAAGGTCAGGCAACATTGAAAAAATGAATTAGAATTATTAAAAAAAAGAACATACTTCAAGAAAGGCAATCGAAGACATATATGCAGCTCGGAAATTGTCGGTCAGCCAATACCGCTAGTTCTTATGATTAGTTCTATTTTGCGCGAGTACATCTGTATATATATGAAAACTAACAAGTCTGTACGTATTGCACTTATGCCGCTATTCGAAGAGTAGATCAGCGGTAAGAAAAAAGGTGTCTAGGATGGCATGACGTCTACTATACGGCAATCGAGCTCCTGTTACTTTGCCTCTCTGTACCTGCCTGGCAAGTTTTTTTTTTGTCGCAGCAACACCAAGCCAATCATTGTGCCGCGAACGCAAACCTCTTGGCGCCAAGCTTGACTCTTCCGCACACGTATTACATGTGCAATAAAATTAGAATAATTTAGCAAAAATCCTTGAAAATATTATCACTTACACATTTTAAAGCGCCAATTCACCTTAAGTACAATGTTGCACTAAGCTCCCTGCGTTCAAGGAGCTTGAAATGACTCGGTTGTTTATTTGGACCACATTACGTCTACACGGGTGAATTGTTTGATTAATTTTTTACCACCTAATCTGAAGGCAACAATCTGTAAGTATACAGTCAGCTTTTCCCGGAAGATATTTTTGTTGTTGCTTTTTTAAAATTAAAAATTAAGTCTTTTTTTGCGCCTGAAACCGGAAACAAGATATTTCTACCCATTGCAGCGCTGCAATAGCCCTAGAATAGCTTGCCTCTAGTTGCCACTTTCAGGCGCAAAAAATGCTACAACTTCAATCAAAAAGAAAGGTCAACAACAAAAACATATTTCGGAAAAAGCTCTCTATACCTACAGATTATTGCCTTTGAATTAGGTGGTAAAAATAGGACATCAAACACATCTCCCGTGTAGACGTAATGTAGTCCAAATAAACCACCGAGCCATCTCAAGCACCTCAATACTCTGACATTGAAAATCCTGGGGTTTTATTTTCATCTTGAAGGGGGATCAAAGTGATCAGATTAGATTTTTACTCCATGTATACTCTTCTCGAGTTTTTACATAGCTAAAATCCCCCTTCCCACAGGAGATTCTCAGACATTAAACCTTTTAGCTCAAATCAATGAGCGGAATCACCAGAAGAATCTTGCCAATGTATTTTGGATAGCCATGGCTCATATACTAATCGAACCATGTGGTGTTGGTTATGACTTTAAGATAATTGCCATCGGGAAAACACTGTTTTAAAGTGCTAAGTCTGGCATAGTTGACTGCACCTTTGGCGTGGTTTCGGTTGTCGGAAAGTCTTGAAAAGGCAAGTAGACATCCTGATACTTGGGAAAACAGTTGTTGATGTACCACGAAAACCAGGTTGCATTCGTTATCACCTTTATGCAAGCGCCGTTGTTGTTATACTTGAGGAAATATAAGCCTTGCTCTACCTCTAGTGTCTTTAATGGGCTTGCTTCTTTAGGCCATTGTATATCTGAAGAATCTTGAAAGAATAGATGGTGTCCAATGTGCATCGGAAAACAGTTGTTTAATTACCAATCAAACCAGGTGGCGTTGGTGATAACTTTTAAATATTGGTACACGGTTCTCAGAGGTTCCCAGATGCAATTTCCGGCATCAACTCCTTCTGCTGTTACTAAAGTTGAGGGTTCTGGGGGAATGTGAAGTCTTCGGTACTTGCCGAAAGAGAAACTATTATAAACGGAATTTTCTAAAAATAGAATCATTCTTATTTTTATCTCTATAGGTGGGTCTGTACGTCGAAAATAACTAACAATATTGTGCCTCAAAATCCACCAGATTGTTTCTGCAAAATATTACCCTTCTTTCTTAATAAAACTCGCATATCGAGCATATTTTCAAAGTACTTAAACACTTAAATGACAGGTGCAATGTGCTGTGCATGCTGATTTAAATTAGAATATCTTTTAAACTGCTTCGAGACAATCACAGTTAATGATTAGTTGTGACTAAAAATGTTGAATTTAGCACACTTTATACAGTCCGAATTTTAAGGTGCCTGACCCAAAAATAAAATTTGTATAGTCGAAGATCTTATACTTTCTAAACTAATATCTTTACATATCTTTAGAAGGGTTGCATTTTCACATTATAAAAAGAAGTAAACGTAAGAGAGAGTTTACGGAAACGCTTTACTTTGTGTTAAGGAGGTAGATGGATTTTATATATAAATTAAAAAACTGATATGGTGAAATTGAACAATTGTCTGTGGTAGTATAATTAGCCAAATCTAAAAATTATAAATTTTTATGGTTTTTATGATAAAAATTATGAATTTTTATGATTTTCAAATCACTATTTCATACAATATCAAAAACTATTTAAACTGCTTCTTGTACAATGCAAACAAGTAAACTTGAAATTGACAGTACTGAATAGTAAATCTGGCTATCCACTTTTTTCCGTGTAGAACTTCGTGGAGGTATATTTAAAAATAATGATTGCAAAATTAATTTTAAACCACGTTGACCCGTGCTGGTGCATTATAGCCAAATTCTGGGTGAGCTCTTGAATTACATCGCTACACTTTGTTACATCGAGAATCGACTGCTGTAATATCAGACTTACTACGTTGACATTAGATAAGATTTTATGCCAAAGGACAACTAAGCATAAAAATTAGGAGCTTTTGATTTTAGAAGCTAAGCACTGCGCTTCACGGCGGGTACAGAGCTCATTATCGGTTTCATAAATTTCTATTAACGCATCATAAATTTCATTTATTTGATACTGAAATGGTTTTACTGAATCTGTTCTACTTGACAAACGTGCAACAAACAACTGATTTTTTTTGTTATAGTCAAAAAGATCATAACGATCAAAATAAAAAGGTTTCTGGAAAATTGGTCTAGACTCTGTTTATTACTTTCCATAAATATATATTTTACTAGGGGCGTCAAGGCGCCCCTTAGTGATTGAAGTCAGCATGCAAACCACCCCTTACAGCTAGGGTAAAACCGACCCTGTCTGAAACTGTAGGTGTTATGTGTGATATAGCTGTTGTAGTTGCTTTAGTTGCAGCTGTTGTGGGTGTTGTAGTTGTCCTGAGAGCTGGAGTTATTTTGATGGAACGATTTTTACACTGACAAATAAAGTCATATATGGCTCATTTTCTGAGTTGCGGTCTGCTACTTCGACTTTGAGTGTAAACCCACTTGTTTTTGCATATTGTGGCATAAAGAAATCAGTCCTGGCGTTAAAGAGAAGAAGTATCTTCCCCTGCAATTTTTGTACAGTGAATTAACTTAACGTAAATTGATTACTTGAGGTTTCCAATTTATCGTGATTTAGCAAGGCTTACAATTTTCTGAAGTTAAGATTTGTAGATAGTTTGAAGGTTTTCCGAAATAATTAAAATTTTTTACCTTTTTTTCTAAGAATTTTTCATTAGGAAACATCATTTTTGCAATCCTTTGTATAAAAGCAGAATTCACTCTATTTCGGGGTTGGTCGTTTAAAAGGTCGATCACTTTTTCCGTTGGCAATTTAATAATTGAAGGAATGACAGACTCAACTGTGAAGGAGATCTAAACAAGATCGTAGAGTACATAGAGTATTCGAAAAATCAAACTAGATTTTTAATATCATAAAATAATTGTTTATGAAAGTTGGATAATACTTGCAATCAAATTTTCTCTCTGCTCCGCACTGAGTGGTTTTATAACATCGCGACGCCTACCATTTTTTCCTTGTTTGATTTCGAAGTTGGGGTTTTTAGACGCAGTTATATTCAGTAACTGCATAGTGGCTTGGTATTTCACATAATTGACCTTCAACTAAAATGCGAAACCCATGTTATACATTGTTGACAAAGCTGCTGAGAACATCACAGAGAAAACAAGTAATAAAAAGTGTTGCAGATACGTGGTAGTAAAAGACATGATCTTACATCAAGCAAGCTTCATAATTATGAATCGCATCTTAATGATATTTTATTTTACCTATGCGACGGAGTTATGAGTACCTATAACGCTTTTTATCCCTTCATTTTTCTTTGTAATTTGGTATAAAATCTTAATCCATAGTTTTCCAACAAATGTCGAGCGATGTAGCATAATTGAGGGCTCGGATGCGATAACGGGACGAGCGCTCGAAAACGCGGGAAAGCGTTGTCCAAACGTCTCGTGATATCCAAATTTTAAAATTCAAAAAATCAAACTTCTAAAATTATGAACTTGTAGAGAAGGACAAGACAGAATTTTTTTTTATTTAAAGTTTTTTTGTCCGATGAATATTTTTAATAACAAAAATGAAAAAGTGAAATTTTTTTTTCCCCAAATTCAATTATTTTTTGAAACATAAATCATCAAAACCCAGCTAAATATCATTAAAGCTGTTTGAAATTTGGTATACGCTCGCAATATACCCTATCGATGCTTACAAAATGAAGAAAATAATGAAAACTTCCTATTGTTTAATAATAATTAATTGCAAATTGAGACCGATCGATAAGCCCGTTTTTTTTAGTTTCGTCGAAGAAAAGTATCGAGAAAACTTCAGAGTTGAAAGAACTTCCAGTGAGACATTTGTTCCTCACCATTAGAGGAAGATTTCTGGTAATTTTTAGGTCGATTCATTAAAAATTGACG
>JAUMHM010000071.1:9991110-10001377 GCA_032362435.1 Melikaiella ostensackeni | reverse complement strand
ACTGGCGTTTGCAGATGATAAGATTGTTACGGCAGAATCAGTCGACGATTTGCAGAGAATGATGAGCAGACTGGACAACAGCATGAAGAGTATGGGTCTCAAGATTAACGTGAATAAAACAAAAATTATCGAGTTTGAAAGAAGGGCTAAGAAAACAGTATGCAACATTGCCTTAAACAAAGAAAACATAGAACAAGTTGACGAGTTCTTGTATCTTGGAAGTTTATTTAATGCTGAATATGTACCGTAAAACGCTAATGGACAAAGTGAATAATGAGTGGGTTTTTAAAGGACGTGCATGAAACAATGTATGGATGTAACGGAAGCAAAAGGTGTATGCAAGCATAGGGATGTATGGAGAACAATTGTTTATAAGAAGAAGAGCGATGCCTGAAACGGAATATTTTGGATACTAATGAGCTTTCATGAAGAGATTTGCTCAGTGGATTAGTATAATGGCTTTGTGAAGCGCTTTACCTGGAGTGACTGATAGAGAGATTGATCAGCGACCCGTGTCAGAGTGGTGTTGTGGGACGAGTATATCGTTTGAATGAACAACACGCGATGACTTCTAGATCGATCTAAAACTTATCCCTTCTCCTACACATCCCTTACTTACCCTAACCATATAAATTCCTTGATCCTCGGTATTATACCGAGGCTAGAACCAAAAAGGTTACGCTTACCTCGAAAGGGATTTGGCTTAATGGTATAATAATAAAATAATAATAATGATCCGTCTGGATTGTAACATCCCAGTATAAGATGCAGTCTTTGTTATCTAAAGCGAGCACTGGAATGTATCTATAGACAGGCATCTATTCTGTTAAGAGTCCTAGGTTTAGGGCAAGTTGTTGATGTATAATGCCCGCCACATCATTATGTCTGTGCGTGTACTCTCTCTGAGCCACTACGCGACAACCATCAATAATATGCTCAATGGATTCGTTGATACCTCCACACAATCGGCACCTGTCAACCACGTCTTGATGCAACACGTGCTTGCGATAGTTTGTGGTGCTGACAACCCTGTCCTGAATCGTTATCACGAATCCCTTCGTCTCTGGAAACAGGACGCCCTTTTTCACCCAAATATTGGATATATCTGCACTGCAGAAAATAGGCACTTGGCCCAACTACTTGGGTTTGTAAAATATGCCGCTCCTACTTTATTGGTTGGCACAAACATTTTGCTTGTTGGGTTTACTACCCAAATTGTAATTTCAACAAACCGAGTAGTAACACTGAAAAGCAAAAAAGTTGTGCCAACCAATAAAGTGGCAGCGGCATATTTCACAAATCTAAGTAGTTGGGCCAACTGTCTATTTTTTCAGTACGTGTCCACTTCACGTTGATCTAACATTTTGGGATGCTCGCCGTGGATAGATATTTTTCTCCGTTGCATTTCTACTTCCTCTACGGTTTCTGCCCTGTTATTTACGGTCCTCTAAGGACAAGTTCAAGGGCGTTTATTCGCTCTATTTCTTATTTTAAATTGAAATCTTTTTTAGTTGAAATATCAACAATTACACTTTTTGTTGAGAATTCATGTTTCTTGCCTAAAAATTAAACTACTTAATTTAAAGTTGAACCACTTTGCTGAAAATTCATGTTTTTGGTTGCAGATTCATCATTTTAGTTGAAAATTTCACTATTTAATTGTAAATTCATGTATTTTGTTGAAAGTTCGTCTTTTTGATAGGAATATAATCTTTTTGATCGGAAATTCGATTGTTTAGTTGAAAATTTATGTATTCAGCTAAAAATTTAACTTTTGTTTGAAAATTTATGTATTTTGTTGGAAATTCGTTTTTTTGTAGAAATTTAATCTTCTTGGTTAAAAATGCGACTATTTGGTTGAAAATTTTTGTATTTTGTTGAAGATTCGTCTTTCTGGTAGAAAATTAATGTTTTTAGCTAAAAATTCTACTATTTGGTTGAAGATTAATCTACTTCAGCCACAGATTCAGTTCTTTCGTTGAAAAGTTATCACTGTTGATAGAATTCAACTGTTTTAGATTTAAATAAAAATTTTCGGCTGAAATATTGACTATCATAGTTTTTGTTGTGAAGTCATCTTTTCTGCTTAAAAATTCAACTTCTAGGTTAAAAGAGGAACTACTTTGTTAAAGATTCATCCTTTTGGTTGAAAATTTAATTATTTTGTTGAACATCTTTTTTTTGCTTGAAAATGGATTTTTTTCAACTTAAACTCGACCTGTTCCATGTTTAGTTTAAAATTAAATTATTTTTAGTTAAAAATTGATGTATTTTGTTGAAATTATGTCTTCTTGGTAGAAAATTAATTTTCTTGGTCGAAAATTCAACTATTTGATTGAAAATTCATGTGTTTTGTTACAAATTTGTCTTTTTTGGTAAAAAATTATTCTTTTTGGTTGAAAATGCAACTGTTTGGTTGACAATTAGTCTGTTTTGATTGACGTTCAACTATTTTGTTGAAAATTCGTCTTTTTGGTTGAATTCAATTGTTTTTCATTTAAAATTCAAATCTGTTTTGATGAAATATCAACTATTACATTTTTCGTTGAGAATTCATCTCTTTTGGTTTAAAATTCAAGTACTTAGTTGAAAGTGGAACTACTTTGTTAAAAATTCATTTTTTTGTTTGAGATCCATCATTTTAGTCGAAAATTGATTTCCTCGGTTGAAAATTTAAATATTTTATTGAAAATTCTTTCTTTTCGGTTGAAAATATATCTTTTTTAATGAAAAATTCAACTATTTGTTTTAAAATTTATGTATTTTGTCAAAAATTCGCCTTTTTTAGTAGAAAATTAATGTTCACGGTAGAAAATTCATCTTTCTTGTTTAAATTCAATTATTTTAGATTGAAAATTAAATTTTTTCACATTCATGTCTTAATGAGAAGGTATTAGTTTTGTATAGAAACTGACTATCGCGGATTTCATTAAATCTCCACGTTTCGAAAGAGCTTTAATAAAAGAGAATTCACAATCAACAAATTACAGATGTGAATAGTTTGACATTTGAAATATCAACTATTACATTTTTCATTGAAAAATCATCTTTTTTGGTCGAAAATTGAAGTACTTGGTTGAATTACTTTGTTAAGAAATCATTTCTTTGTTTGAAGATTTATCATTTAATTTAAAAATTCATCTCTTTGTTTGAAAATTTAACTATTTTATAGAAAATTCGTTTTTTTTTTTTGGTTGAAAATTCACCTATTTTGTTGAAAATTTATATATTTTGTTGAAAACTCGTCTGTTTGGTAGAAATTTAGTCTCTTTGGTCCAAAATGCAAATGTTTGGTTGAAAATTTATGTATTCTGTTGAAAATTCGTCTCTTTTGGTTGAACTCAATTTTTCATGATTCAAAATAAAAATCTTTTTTGGTTCAATCATCAAATAACTTTTACATTTTTCGTTGAGAATTCATTTCTTTTGATTGAAAAATCAAAGTAAAAAAAAATAAAAGTAAAAAACAAAGACTTGGTTGAAAGTGGAACTTTCTTTGTTATGAATTCATTTTTTTCTTGAAAATTCATAATTTTATTTCGTGAAGATCGAAATAAAATCTATTCTCTTATGGAAACTTTTTGTGTACTAAAAAAAGAACACCCAAAAAGTTCACAATTCAAAAATAGACTTTGAGACTACCGGTCTTTCCGGCTCATTAGAGACAGGTGCACACCAAATGTACCTAACAAAACGAAAAATGAGGGAGAAAAAAGAAAGAGTCAACCAAAACCATCCTCACACTCTTTCTTTTTTCAATCCTTAGGCAACCCTGCAGATTGGAACCAATCCTTGCTTAATGTCTCTCTTTCAAAATTTCATAAGATCGAAATAAAATCTACTCTCTTATGAAAATTTTTTGTTCACTCTTTGAAAGCGCGTGGTTACTAACTATACAGAGAAAAAGGAGATACTGACGTATTTTTTGAAACATATCTGAGAGTAATAAAAAACGAAATTTATGAGTTCGACTCTTCGTTTGGGCAAGAGAGTATGAATCGTATAAACCAAACACTTGCAAAAACACTGTTGGGAAATTGTCAGAAGACTTAATGGAATGTATTCTGAAAATTATTTTCCCTTCAAATTCCAAATTTAGAAATTAGACCAATATGTGATATCAAGAATTTTGAAAAGTGAATTTTATTATTATAACTCTAATTCTATGTAGATTCTTATGGCAATATTAATAAGTGCCAAGAAGATATTTTAATTCTATTAACACAAATATTTGACAAACTGGAATATAGAGTATATTGATGAATTTTTCATGAAAATTATTCAGATCGTTGTAGCCTTTTTAAAAAAACAAGATTTATGGAAAAAACCTAGTTCTGAAAAATTAATTGGTTTTTATAAGCACCAAAAAGACATTATAATTATATTTACAGAATGTTCAATAAAATAAAATAGAGTAATTGTAAGATAATCTAAAATAGATCCACAAAACACATTAGCATCTGAAAAAATAAAAATTATAAAATTTAGAATATAAATGTTAAAATACTGTACACAATGGTACATAAGATTTGCACGTATTATCAATATGGCATCTTCTTCAGAAAACCTTTTTTTGGAGGTAACGAGAATATAGTTTCCCTGAATGTATGTTAAAACCCATTGGCAACCTTATTTTTTGATAAGTACCGGGTTAACATTCTGATTAGTAAAAACAATGTAAATTGTATGTAAAACCTTTTGGCAAACATATTTTGTGAAATTTTTTTTTTTCGATAAAACCTGAGAATTGATGTATACAGACACATGGGAAATGAAGTTTAGTTGGAAATTTTAATATTTTGTTGAAATTTTGTGTTTTTTTTTTGCTGAAAATGTATCTTTTTTAATCAGAAATTCAAGTATTTGATTTAAAATTCATGTATTTTGTTGCAAATTAATCTTCTAGGTTGAAAATTTATGTATTTTGTTGTAAATTCGTCATTTTGGCTTGAAAATTCAACATTTTGGATGAAATTTTTTTTCTTCATTGACTGAAAAATCTTTCTTGGTTGAAAATTCGAGTTTTTTAGTTAAATTTAACTATTTGGTTGAAGGTTCATGTATTTTGTTGAAAATTTCTCTTTTTATTAGAAAATCAATCTTCTTGGTTGAAACTTCATCTTTTTGGCTGAAAATTCATCTATTTGGATAAAAATTTATCTTCATTTTATTGGAAATGTAATATTTTCACTTGCAATTTCAGAGATTTAAAGCGTTTCAAGTTAATACAAGTTAAAAATTTCTTCCTTCCGTCTGTTTGCAAAAAGAAAAAACAACACTGCTGTCGGTTGGTAAGATCGCAAAGTTGGGCTGTTAGATTTTTTAATTCCCTACATTGGATCATTTTGATATTAAATGGAAGATTGAATTGAGCTGCAGCCCTTTTTATATCTCATGATTTACTGCGGATGTGAAAAGTGTTATTAAAAGTATATTAAATCCCTTCTATCCGCAGGACAACTCCATCCGTTTTGATTTTTTAATCTCAAATGAAAGCGCGGCGAGCATCAAAGAGTGGTACCTTAACAGCAATTTAACCACTTTAAACTGGAAGAGGAAAATATTTTAAAGTAGAATAGTCTCAGAGGGAGAAGTTGTAAGAACGATACGGTAACGACTTGTTGATGGACGCGTGTGAGCCTTTCGCCTGTCACTGGCTTAAGAGGCTATCGATAAATCGACAATGGGAAGTAAGGATTACTTACGACAGAGACGAGCTGCTCTTTTACGTCCTGAGGCTCAGACGAGGTTACAACGGGATTACGGCTTACATATATATTCGATGATGACTTTTCTTAACATCACAACTGGTTCTCATATACAAAAAATGCGAAAACGAGGAAAATAACAAGAAATAGCTGATAGATCTTTTGGAAGATGTCAAACATCCATATACAGAAAAGAATGGACAATTATGCAAATTTCCGAAGAAAATTTTTAATCAGTGAAGGAGACAAGAGTGACAAAGTCGTAGAACTTAGAAGTTTCAAAATCAGATCAAGCAGTATATATGTTTCCACTTCGCTTATTCACTTTATTACTTTCAAATGAACTATTTTCGGAATTGTCTCTGCTTTAACAAGGGAGGGAAGTTTGTTGAGTAACATCGCTAGAAGCTAGAGTTTCCTCAAACTTCGAACTTGAAGGCCGTGAGGATCTCGTCTTTTGAGGATGTACACATCAACACTGGCCATCTTGTGCTACAAACAGACTCTGGAGCAAACTTTCAAACAGTCTCGAAGGCCCGTCAAAAGGGATGACTTGGTCAACGGAAGGAAGTGCCCAGTGAGAGTAATCAAACTTTACAGTTTACAAACACGCTGAAATGCACATTGCACAGCATAGATTAAGTGCCCAAAGTTGGTGCAAATCAATAAGTGACTAGATATATTAGCAGAAGCAACTGTGGTTTTAAAGTGCTTGTAACTAATAACTCCAAGAGATGTGGACATATGGGAAAAGAGGGCTAATTATACACTTGATATACCTTTCAGTATATTCTTCCGGTTTTCGACCATCTTATTACCTTTTCCATCCCTTGTTATCATTCTTCAACTCTTCTTTCTAATTACTTAAAAAAGTTGCCCTCCCTGGACATCCACCTTTTCAAACCTGGATCTGTTCCCGAAATCGATTTCCTGAGTTTCTAACCTACTTCCATGTCCTCTGTCCACAAATACGTCTCAGGTATTGCTTTATTGTTCACGAGCATAAACCGAAGAACTCGAACCTCAACTTTTTTCGCTCTTTGCCTCATCCCATCACTTTTGCCCCTTTCGTCTCCGGCCCTGCTCTTCACCAGCATCATCCTTCTCATTCTCTATTTATCTCGACCCTCTGTGCAGAAAGAGCATATTCGACGTCGAAGGTAAGTGACACGAAGATTTACACACGAAAGCTAACTGACATGCACTTTCCAACTGCATGGAGATGGGAACGGGAAGTCTTCATCATAGCCATAACGATCAAAGGGCGACGATGTATCTGTGTCAACTATACTTGGATCATATCGGCGTTAATAATACGGAAGCGATGACGAAAGCTCCAGGAGGTGAACGGTAATAACATCAGCAGGTTATGAGACACGTACCTACCCTAAGTCAAGTCTAATAGTTTTCGAGTAAATGGCATTTCATAGAGTCATTCTTCTTCATTCTCTTGTTTATAGTGTTTCTGATTTTTAGGTCTTCGGCCTCGTCTTCTGAGGTCTAGAGCTTATTAAATTATATCTCACAGAATTCTTCTCCTCCTTTCCTTCACTTTGATTTTCTTCTTGCAGTTTTGTTACGTCTTTTTTTCTATTTAGGAAATGGGAAATTATGTCTTTGCATTACTTCTTCTTACATCTGGCCATCACCAGGTGACCATACAGACAAAAAAGTCTAGCCACGCCTATTCTAGTCATGCCCATTCTAACCACGCCTATTCTAGCCATGCATATCCTATTAATGCATGTAAGGAATGTTCGTAGCATTAACGTTTGTGACCAAATCAACCATGCACGCCCCCTTGGTACACCAAAAGACATGCCCAGTAACCAGGACGTCAAACAACCTTCCCAACGTTTATAGTATACGCTTTACATTACTTACAACTCCTAACTGTACCTAATACCTAATCATATTTACACCCACTAATCGCTTTAAGACCATAATTTAAATGATGGGATCCAGGTTACAATGTAAATTTTCTCCTCCGAACGACAGTGATATACCAAACTCTACTTCTGGCCTAGCAACTCTCTTGACATCCACCAACAACAAGATCCTAGGCAATTCACCCACTATCGAACTATAATTAATTTACAATATAACAATGGAAATTGAATCAAGCTATCAGACCGTCCAGTTAACTCTCAGGTTTCCCAATTTCCTTCCACATTATCCCTGTAAGGGGTGCATAAATGAGAGTACACTCCTGGGCCGTAAGGGGCACATAGCTCATAAGCACACCCCCGGCACCATGGACACACACACACACGGATGGCAGACTCGCGGGACTTGACCGCAAGTTCAATATTGTGATCACGATTGCTTATATCATTATACAATAAATAATGTTAATCCACCTTTTGTTGTACTTCATTTAATACGCGTTACAATCCCCACCACTGATAATTGACCATGCCCATTGATCATAATGTAAGCACGCCCACTAAGGCGTGGTTACAGCATGTAACAGGTATGTACAGGCCTATAATATGTTTCGACTGAGAGTGGGGGGAGACTCCCGTTCGCTTGGGTTCGTCCGACGTTGATGGGCCTCCCCACTCTCTGGCGAAAAATATTATAGGCGGTTGCAGAATCCGGCCGCTCAATTCTAGCCACCTTAGGGTCAAATGATCCGCCTCTCAATAAAAGCTACAGATCAATTTATCTGACAGAAAGGAAACTTTCATGTTGATCCACCGTTCGATAACACTATCTGATAGATGAAACACGAGTTACCAGAAAGTTTACTATCGGCCGGCGGTTGTGACCAATAACGGACTTATCCAGTAGTTAAGCGCAAAATATAGAAAAAGTGAGGTTAGAATTATTGTTGTCAACATGGAACTCGTAAATATTAACGAAGTGGACTTTGGTGAATTGAATGATTAATTCAACATATTATTACCGTTGTTGACCCTATATTATTAACATAATAAAAATTTGTAAATAATACTGAAAAATGAGAGTACGAAAAATAGATAATTGATTAAGAAATAAAAATGATTTTTATTTTAAATAAGAGTTCCCTCTTTTCATATAATTATCTGCTGTAAATAAAAAGTCAGATAACATCCGTGGTAGCTTTTGTCACTGTTGTGAATGAGTGACAATTTAAAACAAGTATTTGGTTGTATATTGTTCGTGATTATTACTTTTTTATACAGCACGTAGTTTTTCATACTCAGACTATTAGTTTTTGGACTCGGATTCTACAAGAAAAACCTATCGGAATCAGTTTCCACTGGTCCGGCAATCTTAAATTTATGAAATTTTGTAAACTCGTATTATTAATTATTCAAACAATTTTAAAATTTGAATAACTTAAACATAAGTATTTTTCCTAAAACAACTATTTTTATTTCAAGGTTTCTAATGTTAAATAATTTTGATATAATTATTTAAACTTTTAGTCTGAAATAAATAATTACATTGAATTTTAGTTTTTACATGAAACTTGAATCATATGCGCCTGAAATTTTCATCGAATTCTCATCAGCGTTATGTATATGCTGGAAAATAAATATTGTACCATTAATTTAATCATTAAATTAATTTATATTTACTCCAATATTCATATACCTATACATTATTTAAATATAAGAAATGATTATTTGTGTGCCATTTCTTACATCAGACATAAACATTCATAAAAAATTTTTAAAAACTCGAACATAAAACTCGAAAAGAACTAGCACACTTAACTCTGGATTTATGCCCCGTTTCAGGTGTGGCCTCGATGGCCGTGACTCGGTATCAAGAATTTCTATGATGTAAACAGTCAGGGTCGTATGAATCAGTGCTCCCAACGCGGCCCTCACGATATACTGCGCATGCGTCGCGAATGACGGCTGATTGGATGTTTTTCGCGCGCTGTTTACGCCGCTAAAAATTTTTTTTTTATTTAATATAAATAATGGCTTTTAAATTTACAGATTTATCTATTAGACCAAAATTAATTAATTCTGAACAAAATCAAAAATGATTAAATTACTATTCTGCAAATAAAAAATTTACTTTACCAGAATGATAAACTATAAATATTATAAAATATATTTTTATAATGTATTATAAATAGTATAATAATTTTAAAATTTCTAATATAATAAATACATGAATTATATTTTTTATCCACAGAATAGTGATTTAATTATTTTTAATTTTGGTCTAATGGATATGTCTAAAAGTTAAAAAGCCATTGCTTATAATGAACAAAAAATATATTTTTTAGCGCTTTAAACAGGGCATGGGTCTTAATAAACGTTATCCTTGAAAAATGTTTAAAATCCCAAATATAACATTTAAAAAACCTGTTGTAATTGATGAATGACATGCATTTAATTTTTCTGAGACAAAAGTAAACTAAATATTTAGCTGAAACAAGGAACAAATTTCGCTATTAGACGTTCAAATATTTTTTGTCTGCTCACTGACTTTAAACGTTTGAGGACCGTTCAGCTTCTCGTTTAAAATGAGTGCTTGCTCTCTAATGATCGGCCCGGATATTGGATCACCTATGTCTCACTTGCTTAAACCATTCTAACACAGCAGCATCCAAA
>JAUMHM010000071.1:9886596-9917788 GCA_032362435.1 Melikaiella ostensackeni | reverse complement strand
TTGACTTGCCGAAAATGTGACTTGCCGCAATTTCACCAATTTTTTGTGGACCAAAAATTTTTTCAAGTGAGAAATGCCGCGATGTGACTTGCCATGAATGTAACTGGCCGCAATTTGGCCAATTTTTTGTGAACCTCAAATTTTTCCTAACGAGAGATGCCGCAATATGACTTGCCGCAATTTTGCTACTTTCAATTTCGCCAAATTTTCACCGACTTCAAATTCTTCCGAATGAAAGATGCCACAATTTGACTTACCGCAAATGTGACTTGACGCGATTTCGCCAATTTTCTGTGGAATTCAAATTTTTGCGAATGAGAGATGCCACAATTTGACTTACCGCAAATGTGACTAGCCACAATTTTTTGTGGACTACAAATTATTCCAATTGAGAATTGCCGCAATGTAACTTTCCGTGAATGTGACTTGCCACCATTGTGACTCGCCGAAATTTTGCCAATTTTTTGTGGACTTCCTAAAGAGAGATGCCGCAAATGTGACTCGCCGCAAAAGTGACTTGCCGAAATTTTGCAAAATTGCTGTGGACTTCAATTTTTTTGCGAATGAGAGATGCCGCAACGTGAATTACCGCAATTTTGCCAATTTCTTGTAGAATTTAAATTTTTCTAAATGATAGATGCCGCAATGTGACTTGCCGCCAATGCGATTTGCCGCAAATGTGACTTGCCGACAATATGACTTGCCGGTGGTTCGCATGATTTGGACCCTAATTTAATAAATTTTTAGAAGAAAATTATATCGAACCACTTAAAATATCACAAGTGTTGAATTCAGTTGTCAATTTTTTCAATTATGAAATCATTCAGTTTAAAATGCTTGATCCTGAAATCTTTTACTTTGAAATTTTCCACTTAGGTCTGCATTTCTTAGCATACATTCTAAATTTGAAGAATTATGGAATGCAGTTTTAAAGACTTAAACAATTAAAAATTAAAAGCACTTGAAGTTGCGAATTTTTCATTTCAGAACGTTACAAGTTAATCAAATGTAAATATGAAGCATTCAGCGATTTTCAAAATTGAACTGTAGTTCGAGTATGAAAAATTGAACAAAATTGATTTTACAATATGATTCTAAATCTGTTCAAAATTAAACAATTTAGAGATTTTAACGTTAAAAATTATACTCTTTCGATTCGAAAGTCTTAGTTAATAAACAAATGGAAACGCCCGATTGAAACTTTGTAAACTATTTTTAATATTGAAATAATTTCAAATTAATAGATTCATAATTAAACGCTTTCATTCAATTTCAAATTCTATTCAAATATTGTTTTAGTCTAAAATATTCTGTTTTCAACCCATTCAATTTGAAATTTTTCAATGAAAGAATAAAGAATGATATTTTGATATTTAGCAATATTTGCCTGTTCAGTTAAAATGAGCAATTATAAATTAATAATAATTCAAAACTAACCCATTTGAAACTGAATTCTTTGAAATACTTGAATCGTTAAAATTTCAAAGTGCTCAATTTATACTTTGAACGTCACAATGTTAATTATTCCATTCTTCAAACTTTTAATTTGTAAGTAAAAGTGTTGCATTTGGATGTGTAAATAACAATTAAACAACAATTTATAAACTTCTCAATTGAAAAGTGTTGAATTTAAGTTTAAACTAACAATTTGTAAGCTACATTTTTTAAAGTTTAAAATTCAAAGCAGTTCCACTTTGAGTGCTTTAATTTGCACTTTAATTTTGTTAACTTCAAACATAAATATTTTTAGCGTTAAGGGTTCGAATTTTTTAAATTTCAATGACCGTGAGAAATTTTTGAGAACCAGAAAAATATCGGGAAATGACCGGGAATTTTTTTTCTTGATTAAACGGCCACCCTGTAATGTAATCATTTTAGATTTAAAATAATGTGTGGGAGAAGAAATGATTGCCGAATTTTGAGTTTAACGATCTCAAAATTGAATTATTCTCATTTATAAGCTTTCAAAGTTAAGTAATTTTTTATTGCGTGCATCAGGACTTAGAAATTTTTCAATTGAAACGTTTGTAGTCCAAAAATTGCAAACTTTAAGTGATTAAAATTAATGAATATGAATTTGCATAATTTGTTATTAGGCATTCAGAGTTTTTCAGTTTTCAATTGCAGCATTAGATATTCAGCAATTTAGAATTTTATGAGCTTGAAATAAAAATCTGTTTTATTTGAAGCGTTAAAGAGTAAACAAAAGCACGCTCATTGTAATGATATCAAATTGAAGTATTTCAAATGAAAAAATTGAAGAATCTTAATTGTCAAGAACAAACAGTTTCAAGTTTTTCGAAGATGAAAAATCTAAGCTGAGATGTATTCAAATTTGAATGATTTGCAGAAGATACAATGTAAAATTCAAAAAGTGATTTATTTAATTTAAGATTGATATATTCAAAGCTGCAGCATATTTTTAATTTGAAGCATTTCAAATTAACAAAATTCAAATGGTATAGTTTGGAATTGGACATTCAAAACTTATTCCTTTCTGATTCTTATATTTGAAATTCAATAATTCAAAATTTCATGCTCATAAAATCAAATTTTGGAAGTTAAATAATTCTTAATCTTTAAAAAGTAAAAGATTTGTAATTTATGGTATCAAAAATGAAAAAAATTTTAAAGAAGCCTTTCGAACTAAATTATTTTCTTCTGAAAGCCTTTCCTTGTTGAAGAATTTAAAAGTAAAACTTTTTTGCTGCGTCTAGTCGTCCTGAAAATTTGATGGAGGTGAAAAAGAGGATGGAATAAGTCGTCGTGAAATCTCGGCACGACGTGACATTTCGATACATTTGTAGCCCTTTGAAATTGAAAATTTGGAAATTTCATCTTCTGTGAAACGATTTTTTCAAAGGCCTCAATTTTAGAAGAGAACAGGTTTTCCACATTTACGCAGGAAATTTTTAAAAAGTTTCGTCGATTAGCCCTGTAAGTTTCAAATTCTATTTCAAGAGTCCTCTTGTAAATAGTCGCTAACGTACCGTGACGCGAAATAGGTCACTTTTCTAAAAAAAAAAAACACGCAATAAAAATTCTCAACATTCTGCAATGTTTTTAAGTATTCTTTACATGTAGTGATTACGTTTTTTGATAAATTACCGGAAATTTATTGACAGTTTTGGAAATTGACGGAAACTTTCGGAAATTCATGGAAACTTTTGGGAAATTAATGGAAACTTTTGAGAAATTTATGGAGATTTTCGAAAATTTGTGGAGGCTACTTGGATATTCATAGAAACTTTTCAAATATACGGAAGGTCTTGGAAAATTGTGAGAGTTTTTAAAAAATGGAATTTTTAAAATGAAAACTTAGGAAAGTTTCTGAGCTCCTTAAGTTTTTAGTGACGGTAGAGAATTCTTATAACATTTTTGGAGCAATGAATGGTCTTTTTCCATCTTGGGGACGAAACTCCAGGAGACTGGTGCCCTCCTCAGTGTAAAACACAAACCGATCATAACTTCTTTGGTTCTGGTTTGAAAATAAAAATTTTCATATTCTACAATTTTAAGCTTTAGAAAACTGGACCATTTCAAACTTTGTCTGCCAAACCTACAAAGGTATTCCAGTTAAAATAATTTAAAGCATCTAAAATTGGCTTCTTAAATGTTTATGGAAACTTGTCGAATGTATGGAAAGTCTTCGCAAATTGTGAGAGTTTTTAAAAAAATGGAATTTTGAAAATGAAAATTTAGGCAAGTTTCTAAGCTGATTAAGTTTTTATTTACGGTTGAGAAATCTTAACACATTTTTAGAGCAATGAATGGTTTTTTCCATCCTAGAGACGAAACTGCAGGAGACTCGTGCCCTCCTCAGTGTACAACACAAACCGATCATAACTCCTGTGGTTCTGGCTCGAAAACTAAAATTTTTTAAATTCTACAATTTCAAGCTTCAGAAAACCGGACCATTTCAAACACTATCTGCCAAACCCACAAAGATATTTCAGTTAAAATAATTGAAAGTATCTAAAATTGGCGTTTATTAGTAAAAGCACAAAAAGTAAAAGAATTTCAAAATTAAACAATTTTCATTTAAAAGCGATCACAAGTGACTAATCTCAAACTTTAAATGCTTATAATTGAAGAATTAAAATTTCTCATTCTAAAAAGTAGAGATTTTTGAATTTCAACAACTGAAATTTGACGTGGGTAGTGATCAATGTGGAATTATTAAAAGATAATATTTTCCTCACAATTGTTACAATTTGAATAATTTTAGATTGTACTTTATATATATCTGTATAATTATTCTTTTCATTGTATGTTGAAAAGTACGCTCATGAAAATATGATTGTTTTGTTGCAGGTGAGTCAATCTTGGAAATCCTAATAATTGATTACACAATCTGCAATCTATGTGCGTACTTTATTTCTAATTTATGTAAACAGAAACTAGAAAGTCTATATCTATCGCCTGCTGTTTGAAAAACGAAATTTATATGTCAAAACTCTAGACACGATTTGGATATATAAAAAAAAAACTTTTTTAATATTAGTCGAACTTATTTCAATTCAAAGTTTTATTTTACCTGAAATTTCCATAACTTCTCATAAATCTTTCATATTTTCCCATCAAATATATTATGACTTGAACAAAATTTGGTTGGGATTAAGGTTTCCTTATTTTTCTACCAATTTTCTCTTATTTTCTTTAAATATGCCTTTAATACTGCAAAGCCTCTTTGAGCTTAAGGGTTGGCAAGAAAAAAAAATGGTTTCTGATACAAATGAAAAAAAATCGAGCTTGAAAGAAAATACTATTAGCACAATCAATATTCTCTTTCAACTGAGAAAAACGTCATTTATTATAATAATATTGCGCAAAAAATTTCTCTTTCCTTTTATTCATAATGGGTATTACTTCATATTTTTATCATCAACGAATCATTGATAATTATTTGTAATAATATACAGAAATATATTTAGTAAGCTGCACCTGTATTGAAATTTGTCAACTATTTTACCCTTTTTTATTAATATTTGTCACCTTTTTCACCCGTTTCAATTGGCCAAATAAAATTTCCTCAAGCCTGGTATTACTTAAACTAATGTAGGTATTTTCTCTACTTTTTCGTTCTGAATCTGATAAAACTTCCGAAAGTTTTGGAAGACAGTTTACTGAAAAACCCCTACTGTTTTCTATTATAAATTCGTACAATTATGGCAAATATATTTCATAAGAGTTTAATTTGTGCCATCGCTTTAAAGGGGAGGGAGACTCTTTTTCTCTGAAAAACGAAAATCCGCGTTTTATTTAGAAGAAATGACACCAGGTACGACAAAAGTGTACAGAACAATATCATTTTTCCAAAAAGTTTTTCTAAAGAGTCTCTTGACACTTTTTTACATAATAAGTTATTTTCGCAATTTTTAGTAAAATGTGAATAAATCCAGTAATTTTTTTGTATTCTTCTCGAAGGGTTACCACTACTGAACTCAAATGAATTCTTGTGAATTCTTTTGAATTCTTCGAATTTTATTTAACTCTTTGATTATTCTCAATGTCATAAAATTGTATGTTATATAAGAAAAAGGATCTAAATTAATAATTTCAACAACTTTCAATCCAAAATTTTTCACTGGTAGTCAATTTTTGAAGATTATCAATACTACGTTTTTAATTTATACTTAATTTGTCTTAAATTAGTTATTTTGTATTATTCTCTTACGAAAATATGCTATCAAGCATAGAATATCATAAAATTGTATTATCTTGAAAAAATACAATATTGAACTGTTTTATATTATCTGAGTAGAAATTGGGAAAATAAGAGAGATAGAAAAAAAGGGTCAAGAGATTTTTTTGAGAATTTTTTCGAGGAAATAATTTTGTTCATTTGACTCTAGTCGTCTAAATATTTTTCTCTAAATATATCAAAATTTTTGGGTCTATTTCTAGCCCAGACAAATATGTGGTTCCATGAGTGCTACTGAAAAATTTAAAAAAAAAATTTTTTTAGACTACCCTAATCTACATTGATAGAAAAATCCGAGAAATGTCACAATAAAAACCTTACTGAATAACTAGCAAAAGTCTCGGATAGGAATTCATTCCGAATCATTTCGAATTATTCCAAAATCTGTATACAAACCAATCCGAAAGAGTTCTCAATTTCGTTCGATCCAAATCAAAAAATTGATCCGACTCAATCCGATTCAATCTGAACCTCCAATCCGAACTCGGATTGATTCATACTGAATTTTTAATCAGAATGAATCCGAGTTCCGGCTTTCAAGTTCCGAGTTCGGATTAGATCAGATTCATTCGGAATGGTTCGTATACAGATTTCGGAATAATTCCGATTGGTCTGGAAACAAAATTGATTCGACTGCACAGAAAAAATTAAGGTTTCAATTTTGCCTCAGATCATTTTCTCGCAAATTCATTTTGAACTTCAGCTAGGTTCGCTGTCATGAGCAATGTCAAAACTGAAAAATAGCTGAATTTCTTTTAATGTTCGTATTATTTAATATGACCGAATTGTCGTTTAGTTTTGCGTCAGAACATTTCAATTCCCATTTTAGGTTTAAAGTGAAACTTTACTTTTTTTGTATGGAGCTTCACAGGGTGAAAGTAAATCAAAATCCATTGGATACACATTTTTTCTTTCGATCCCATGGGCCTTTGCTTCCGAGATATCTGAGTCTGAGTATTTACGCTTTCGAGCACGGTCCGCACTTGACAGTGGCGAGTTGAGCGGTCCACACTCTGCTGTGGCGAGTCGAGCGGTCCACGCTCTGCTGCGGCGAGTGGAGCGGTCCACGCTCTGCTGCGGCGAGTGGAGCGGTCCACGCTTGGCAGTGGCGAGTTGAGCGCTCAAATATAAACACTCAAACCTTGATATCTCGGAAACTAAGGCCTATTGGATCGAGAGAAAAAATACGTATCTAATGGATTTTAATGCACTTTAATCCTGTAAAACCCCAAACAAATCAGCGTCCTGCATCTCGCTGCATCTCTAGACATATTGCGAAAACGAGAATGCGCATTTTGCTGTACACATTATTGCCTCTGTGAATTTCGTTCAGTTTTCTTTCACCAGAATGGGCAGGCGTGCTGTCGTCTTTCGTTCCACATTTTCTCATAGTGCGAGGAAGACTATTTTCGCAAGATTTTTTTGATATACTATGTGTGTCTCCGCTTTATTCGAGCCGTAATGCGGTTAATATTTCTTTCCTCGCAAGCATTACGCCAACGTTATGGGGACTTCGAAGCGCCATTATTTTTTTCTGCTGAGTCGCGCTGAGACTTATTTTTCTATAAATAAACGCAGAAATGATGAAGTCGTGACATGTGATGCCTTCGATCCGATTTTATTATACTTTTGGGTATTCAGCTCAAACATCTCATGTCACTTTATTAGTAAGATTTATTAACACCAGAGCGAAATGCGTCCATTTTTATTATGGAAGTTATAGAATAATTTAATAAAAACAGGGATCACAGTCCGTCCTCTTTTTTACCGAATCCTCTTTCTTGCTCCTTAAATTTGAAAAATCACCTAAAACGTCTCCAATCTAGAATCTTGACCCAATTTCCCCCTTTTTTATCAGGTTTTGATTTATTTTTTAAGAAAAATAAACAGAATTTTATGACATTAGAAAACAAGACGTTAAAGCTTCAACCAAAGATATAAGTCTTTAACCAAAAAAATGAATTTCTAATAAAGTAGTTGAACCTTCAACCGAGTAGTTGAATTTTTAATAAAATAGTTGATTTCTCAGCCAAGACAGATTAATTTTCAACCAAACAGTTGCATTATCAAGCAACAAAGACGAATTGCCTACAAAACAGTAGCATTTGTTACATAAAAATATGAATTTTCAACAAAATATTAATTTTCTATCAAATAGTATAATTTTCCATCAAAATAGTTGAATTTCGAACCCAAAAACACAAATTTTCAACAAAAAAGTTAAATTTTCAACCGAAGAGATAAATCCTCAACCAAGTAGGTAAATTCTCAACAAATTAGTTAAATCCTTAGCCAAAACAGATTAACTTTCAACAAAACAGTTGCATTTTCAAGCCACAAAGACAAATTTTCTTTAAAGCAGTTGAATTTTTAAGACGAAAATATGAATGTTCAACCAAAAGGATGACCTTTTAACAAATTGGTTGAAATTTCGACAAAATAATTATATTTTTAACCAAATAATTAAACCTTTAACCAAAAAAGATAAATTCTCAACAAAACAGTTGAATTTTTAACCAATAAGAAAGAATTTTTAAACCGAAAAGACGAATTATCAACAATAGTGTTGATTTTCAACCAAAAAAGATTTTTTAGTCCAGAACGAAAAAAACAGTTTCAATCAAATTGTTGATTTTTCAATAAAGTATTTGAAATTTTAGCCAGTAAAGACAAATTCTGAATAAAAAATGTAATAGTTGATATTCTAATAAAAACAAATAATGATTTGTTGGATTGAATAGTTGAGTTTTTGAACTAACAGCGATCCTATTACAACCGAAAATGGAATAGTCCAAATTTTCAGTTATGAAGTTACTTTTCAACCAGAAAACAACGAATTTTTGAACAAAATGTTACATTTTCAACCAGAGAGATAAATCATCAACTAAGAACATGAATTCATCACAAATTAGTTCAGCTTTCAACCAAGTAGTTGAATTTCAACAAGGTAGTTGAATTTTTAACCAAAATAGAAATATTTCAAATCAAACAGTTGCACTTTTAACCAAAAACGATTTTTCAATCAAGAAAGGAACAAAATTTCAACTAAATTGTGAAACTGATAAGCCATAAAGACGAATTTTCAATTAAACAGTTATACTTTTAACCAAGAAAGTTGAACTTTAAAATAAAAAAGATGAATTTTCAACAAAAGTGTATAATTTTTAACCAAGAAAGATTTTTTAGCCAAGAAAGCAAAAAAAATGTCAAACAAATTGTTGAATATTCGATCGAGCAGTTAAATTCTCAGCCAAAAAAGGCGAATCCTAAACAAAAAATATAACAGTTGATATTTCAACCAGAAAGAAATTCAATTTTAAGCACAACATTAGGATTGGAAACCAAATACATGAATGAAAATATGAATTTTCAACCAAAAGGATGACCTTTTAACAAATCGGTTGAGATTTCAACAAACTAATTCTATTTTTAACCAAATAATTAAATCTTCAACCAAAAAAGATAAATTCTCAACAAAACAGTTGAATTTTTAACCAATAAGGAAGAATTTTTGAACCGAAAAGACGAATTTTCAACGAAATTTTTGAATTTTCATCCAAGGAAGATATTTTAATCCAGAACGAAAAAAACAGTTTCAACAAAATTGTTGATTTTTCAATGAAGTATTTGAATTTTGAGCCACTGAAGACGAATTGTAAATAAAAAGTGTAATAGTTGATATTCCAATAAAAACAAATGTTAATTCTTAACATTACACTTGAATTTCAAACCATAAAGATGAATTTCTAGCAAAAAAGTTGAATTTTTAAACCAAATAGTTTAATTTTTAAACTGACAACGATCCTATTACAACCAAAAAATGAATAGTCAAAATTTTCAGTTATAAAATTAGTTTTAAATCGAAACACAACGAATTTTTCAACAAAATTTTAAATTTTCAACCAGAGAGATAAATCGTCAACTAAGAACATGAATTCATTACAAATTAGTTCAGTTTTCAACTAAGTAGTTGAATTTCAACAAAGTAATTGAATTTTCAACCAAAACAGAAATATTTTAAATCAAACAGTTGCACTTTTAACCAAAAACGATTTTTCAACCAAGAAAGAAGCAGAACTTCAACTAAATTGCGGAATTTATAAGCCATAAAGACAAATTTTCAATCAAACAGTTATATTTTCAACCCAGAAGGTTGAAATTTCAAATAAAAAACATGAATTTTCAAAAAAAGTGTATGATTTTCAACCAAGAAAGATTTTTTAGTCAAAAAAGCAAAAGAAATGTCAAACAGATTGTTCAATTTTCGATCGAGCAGTTAAATTTTCAGCCAAAAAAGACGAATTCCTAACAAAAAATATAACAGTTGGTATTTCAACCAGAAAGAAATTTAATTTTCAGCATAACATTGGAATTTGAAACCAAATAGATGAATTTTGAACCAAATAATTGAATGTTCAATATAAGATGAAGAATTTTCAATGAAAAATGTAATATTTTATATTTCAACCAAAAAAGATTTTAATTTTTAATAAGAAATAGTTGAATTCAACTAAAAAAGATGATTTTTCAACAAACCAAAATCAACCAAAGCAAATTAATTTTCAATGAAGACAGATTTTTTAATGAAGCAGGAAAACAAATGTCAATCACATTGTTGAATTTTCAAGACAAAGAGACGAATTTTCCACAAAATAGTTTCCACCTAACTTTCAACTTAAAAATATGAATTTTCATCAAAAAACTTAATTTTCAACCATATAGTTGAATTTGGAACAAAATAGTTGAAGCCTCAACCAAAGCAGAATTTGCAACAAAAGAATGAATTTTTAAGAAAATATTTGAATTCTCAACCAAAACAGATTAATTTTCTCCCAAACAGTAGCATTTTTAACAAAAAAAAAAAGGGATTTCTACCAAACTGTTGAAATTCCAAGCCAAAAATACGAATTTCGTAGAAAGCAGTGGAAATTTAAACCCGAAAATTGAATAATCATCAATAAAGTCAATTATTTTACCCATTTAGATATTTACAAAGACTAAAAATACATTTTTAATAATAAGTTGGCGGAATTATATACATATTCCGATTTTTTTATGTTACTTGAAATCTAACCATTCACAAGTGGACGAGAAATTTGGTTTATTCAACTATTATGTAATGCATTGAATTTGAAACGGTGTAGGGTTGATTTGCTGTGAAAAAATTCAGTACTCAATATTTGAATAATAAGAAAAATTATACCTGGAAAACTCGAGAAGTACCCGAAAAAAACCTGGAATTGTCAAGGAATTTTTTTCCAGGATTTGAGTAGACACCCTGAAGAATGTCTCTTCTACTTATATATAGTTTACAAATTTGAGGAAGTTGGCAATTTTTCAGACATCTTTTATTGTTTTGGATTATTACCTTTTTTTTGAAAAATGAAATAATCTGAATAGATTCGTTCTAAATCAACTCACAAAATTTGGTTTTGGCACTATGATCTATTTAATTCATTTTTCATGTTCTGTGTACATAAATCTTGTAATAATTTTTTCAGGTTCCTTCAATTCTGCAACTAATTAAAATGTTAACCTGGTACTTATCAAAAAATAAGGTTGCCACAAGGTTTTACATACATTTTCATCTTTCACAACTAATTAGAATGTGAACCTGGTACTTATAAAAAAATAAGGTTGCCAAAAGGTTTTACATACATTCAGGTAAGAGAAATGATACCCTCGTTGCCTACAAAAAATGGTATTCTGAGGAAGACGCCATATGGACAATATGTGCATTCTGTTATTATGTACCAGTGAGTACTTTATGTACATTTTTCTCTAATCTTATGATTTTTCCAGATGTTTTCTATTTCAAATATATTTAAGTAATTTTGAAGTCTACTGTACATTTGTTTTTTTTCTGAACACTGTTAATATAAGTTAAATGTCATTATGGTACTTATCATAAATTTAATAAGGATGCCTTGTGTTTTCTATTTTAGAATAATGAAAATCTTCATAAGAAAGTGAATTTCATGTTTTATTCAAAGACTTTTTATTTTAATAAGAAAATGGAAAGATTGACCAAACAGCATTTGATAATAAAAAATGTCTTTTTTATACTTTCAGGTAATATTTGAATTTAATTAACATATGTTTCATCATTTATGACTGTAGTTATCCTATAAATTACCCCTGATTAGGAAGTCTAAATTCGCTTCGAAACATGTTGGTCCCCAGTAGTATGAAAAAGAAAAAAGAAAGAGTGTGAGGTTAGTTTTTGTTGACTCTTTCTTTTTCTTTTTTGTTTGTACATTCGTTGTACATTTGTCTCTAGTGAGCCGGAAAAGCGAGTAGTCTCAAAGTCTAGTTTTGATTTGAAAACTTTTCAGGTGTTCCTTTTTTAGTACAAAAAAAATTTTCATAAGAAAGTGGATTTCATTTCGATTTCTAAGAAATGAATACATAGATTGTTTTGGAGAGCAATTTGCCGAAGATTTTCTCTCTCGTTTTTCTCTATACTATATATGTACATATGTTATGTTGGAAAGAAGATGCGAGAGCTTTACGCGCGTGTGAAAAGAGCCTTTGCCAACGTGACGAGGGTCGACGGGTCGACGGTGCATCGAATGCACTCGTTCAGTGCTTCGTACAAAAGCTTCTTTACACCACCACACTCGAGTGGAGCTTTTTCACTGAAGAGGAAATATTAAAATTTCACTTGAACCACATCAAGTAATGCGCATCAGATTTCTATCCACTTGTCCAATATGTTAGTTGTCTCTGTTATTTATATCTACTTCAAGAGCAAGCTTTAGTTTCTTTAGATCTGTTTTTCATCTAGTATAGCACATCCATTCCAAAAACAACCTAAGGAAACTAATTATTATTATTATTGTTAGAGTTGAGACCGAAAGAAACCCTGACGCTTGGGTGGTCCCGTTGCGTCCTCTTGTAGGCCTATGCGTGACCCCAAAGCCCTCTCCATAAGGAGAGGGCCGCAGCCACGTTGGCAAATAATAAAACTTTTGATCATAAAGGGGAATTCTTAACTAAAGTAATTTTTGAAAGTTTTGCAATCTATCCTAAGCATTTTTTGAGCATATAGAAGCTTTATCGCACCCGAAAATATGAATTTTCAACAAAAAGGCTATTTGATATTTCAGAAAAAAGGGTTTTATTTTTAAACCAATATCAGTTGAATTCAACCAAAAAAGACAAATTTTTAACAAAATACATAGTTAAATGCTGAACTAAAACAGATTGATTTTTAATTTTGTACAAAACATTTGAATTTTCGACCCAAAAATATGAATTTCTCACCATAATAGTCGAGTTTGCAGCCCGAAATGGCGAATTTTTATCCAAAAAGGATGACTTTTCAACAAATTTGTTAAATTTTCAACTAAATAATAAAAATTTGTATCATAAAGGGGAACTCCTAACTGAAGTAGTTTTGAAAGCTTCGCAATCTATCCTACAAATTTTTTAAGCATATAGAAATAGAAACTTTATCGCACTCGTAATTCACCTAAACAAAATTAGAAGATTTTAGAAATTAAAATTGCCAGACCCTGAATTAAATGAAGATTAAAAAATTCGTTATTCTCAGAGCTTTGCAAAAATCGCAAAAATCTGCTTCTCTTTCTCATCTATTTTATTTATATATGTATATATAATTATATATATATATTATTAATATAAATTTTAAGTAGTAACGTTTTTGAAATCTTCAACATAAAATTATTCATATTTTAAGAACTCAGATTTACGATGGATAACTCAGAAGTTGGTCAATTTCGAAGGTTTGAATTTGAAAAATTGTCTAATTTTAAAGTTGTCTATAATGTGTGCATTTTAGAAACTCTATAAAAGTATTGTGATTAATTGTGTCTACCTGCATCTCTTTATACAAGAGAAAACTTTTTAGGAGATTTTGAAAATTTCTAGGGATTTCTAGAGAACTTTAGGGAATGAATTTAATTAATTTTATTTTCAACGGATTTTAAATCATTTCTACAGATTTCTCATTGTTTCAAAGATTTTAAATAAATTCAAAAGGGGTTAAAAGATTTCAAGGCATATCTATGGATTTCAACAGGTTTCCAAATTTTTCAATGGATTTCAATGAAATTTCAAGCAGTTTTAATGATAGTAAGGGAATTTACAGATTTTTGCTGCTGAAGATTCAATTTTCTGTAATTGCAGTTGAAAATTTAAGATAAAAGCGAATTTTTTATTTAAAATGTTATATTTACATATTTTTACATCAGAAATTAATAAAGAAACATTTCAATGCATAATTTTTTTTTTTGTAAAATTCGATTTTTTCGAATATAGGTTGCTATTGGCAAATAATGTTATGGCAAATCAATAGTCATCCAATGGAATCTTAGTGAGAAATTTATGGGATTTGAAAAACATCCCAACCTTGATCATCTTCTTGTTATAAATGAAAAAAATTAATTTCCAGAGCCATAGAAATTTATAGTCCAATACAGGAAAGTAACTTCTATCGTCACCCAAACCTCAAGTCTTGGATTTTTTTTCTGTCGCATTGCAAAATCGCAAATGGAGAAAATACTAATCAATAGTTAAAAAAATGTCATATGAAATTGGAAACCAAAAGGATAGACCAATCATCTCACCGTTTATGCACTGAAAAAAACCTTCAATTTAGGCATAATTTATCAATAATTTTATAAATGGAATTATACGTATTTTTTTAAATAAATTTTATTGTAATAATCAAAAAGAGGTACCTGAAAAGATGTATTTTTTTCTGTCGTGGAAAGCCTGGAAAAGTCCTGGAATTTTTTTGTTTAGAAACGCTAGACACCCTGATTGAATGAAAAAACCTTTAAAAATAATAAGTAACGTGAACGAAAATTTAAAAACATTCCTAAGATTCCACAGAAGGTAATCAACATTTTAAGGTTGGTCGAGGGCTTTAGTAACAAATATGGTGGAAAAAGTATGTTTAATTTCTTGAAATCATTAAGGAAATTGAAGCTAATATTTCAAAATTACCAGATAACAAAGTAGAAGAATTTAGAGCAAAATTTATTGGTTTGTCAAACGATTTTTTGAGTAATAAAGTTCCGCGAAGCTTATTAGGAAAAAATTAATGCAGGGATTCTTTGAAACAAGAAATCGTCCCTTTAATGTCATCCTGAATTACTGATTACTGAGGCTAAAGAAGGAAGTATTGCGATTGCGATTTTGAAAAATGTTTCTAATCAAAAATTGATGCATATTTTGAATGATAAAGATGGTTTTACAGTTATTTCAAATGATCTTATAAAAATGCTTCAAAAAGGTACATTTAAAATTTTAGAGAGATTGAGCATTCAAAAATGTATGAGAAATAATATTGAAAGGTGCGATATTGACCCAATTTATACTAATCTATCTTTGGCCTATGGCCTGGTTAAAGCTCATAAAGTATATTTTCCTTTACGATCAGTTATTTCGGTAATAGGTTCACCCACGGGAAAATTAGAAGATGTCCTTAACGAAATTATCAAAGAATTAGTAGCCTTTTCGAAAAGATCAATAAAAAATAGTGCTTCCACTCCAAACGTTAATTAAGAATGTTAAAATACCAATAGATCACATTTTTGTTTCTTTTGACGTATACTGTAAGAACATTAAATTATTTTAAGATTATTTCAGGACGCGCAAAAAATGATACCGTAAAAAAAGAGATCTCTAGTTTTTACAGTGTAAAAGCCATGTTTCCTAACATTCCATATGAAAGAATTAAATTTGCCTTAGAAAAAAGGTGGGATATCATCAAACTTCATAAAAAGATTTCGGAAAAACAATTTTTTAATGCTCTTGGATATGTTTTCAATTCTGTTTAGTGTAAAGTCAATGGTACTTTCTATAAAAAAAATTTGGAACCCCGAAAGGCTCAGTCTTGTCCCCAGTTCCTGTGATGGAAGATTTGGAAAATGTGGTTCTTGATCAAATTAATTTTAAGTTAGACTTTTGTGCAAGTTGTGTTGATAATTCTGTACTTTCTTTACATGTGCAGAATGTGGATACCCTACTTGATGTTTTTAAAAGTATATATCCAAAATTACAGTTCACTGCTGAAATCGAAACGGAGGGTAGATTGAATTTTCTTGATTTGACATTAATAAGAACGAATAAAAATTATAACAGAATTGTTCAAGTTAAGGGTAAAAGTAATAATCAGAACAAAAACAAGATACAGGATAACAATAGTTTCAATACGGTTGTCTTACCTTATTTAGAAAAAATTTCAAGTATCTTGAAATCAATGTTAGGAAAATTGGGCTTACATACAATACATAGAGTGCCATTCAAAAGTAATTTCATTGTGAAATTGGGTAGAGGTTGGTATGAGAAACTTGATAAACAATGTGTGATTCACAAATTCAATTGTATACAGTATGATGCTGTTTATATATGGCAAATAAGAAGGTCATTTAGAACAAGAAAAGTGAAACATAAAAAGAATTTTCATAGAAGTGCAAGATATCATTCGGTCCTTACAAAACATAGACTCACACATGGTCATGACTTTAATTGAGTCATTAATTGGATACATTGACTGTAGTTTTGGTCAGAATTTAGTTTATGTGCAAATCAATTACAACTAAAGAATGAAATAATTTTTTCAAGTTTTCATTCCAAATTTTTACCTATATGGATATCATTTTCAATCAAGGAATGAGGTATATACCAGAATAACAATTGCTTTTATCAGGGCTGCCACATAGTCACTTAAGTTATTTGAGTCACTTTTTTCAAAGGAAAAGGTTATCTTACCTGTAGTCACATACCTTTACTTCATTTTAGATTTCATCTAAAAGAAAAAAGAAAATCACACTATCACATACTATCATCACACTAAGTCTGAAGGTACAAATTTAATCTGCAACATAATCATCCCAGAATGTAACAGTTTTTGTTTCTTTATATTGATATAGATTTCCGTATCCATTGAATACCAGTCGTTGCAGCAGGAACGATTCTTTCAGATTGAATGCGGTTGCGGCACAATTAATCAAAAAATTTGATACTTAACTGCAGCAATGCTCATTGTTTTTTGAACTAATTTGTCACATAAAGTAAATGTCCCAATTACAGCAGGTGCCCCAATTAATACGATACTCATATATATATGCTTCATACTCAAAGTAAAATAATCAGAAGATCAAAAATTCTTAATATTTCATAAATTGAACTTAATTTTTAGGTTGTTTAATCGTTCTTAAGAACGTTGTATTTTGAATAACTTCAGTTTTTGAAATATAACCTATAAAGCAGCAGAAATAGGGTTGCAGGTACATCTGCAATAATACCTACAAACATATGTACTTTTTATCTAAAATTGTAATATATTTTTATATTTTACTTTGTGTTTTAGCTTTCTCAGATGCTTTTCATGCATAAAGTAAGTCCTATTTACGGGCGAAAAAAACATATTGGTATTTCATTATATGTTACAAATAATAGTCAAATAAAATGAGACTAACGCTTTACATCGCAGTAATTGGGATATTTACCCTAAATATATTAGATTACATTATTTCAATTTAGATATTTCATCTTCAAAATTCAAAGGCACAAATCATGCGACATTTATTACATGCATTATACAGTAGAGAAAAACACAAATTCTTCGTTGTAAAATTGAACTGAATCAAATCAAGCGTAGTCTACAGTCTTTTAACTTTTATTTAACATGTGAAAGAGTAATTTTATTGTGAAATAATTAACAAAAATTGTATCAAAATCATTGTATTTAGTTTTTTAAATTAAAACTTACCTCCTAAGCTTACTTTTTGGTCCGACTTTTCTTAGATGTACCCCTTTTTTCAACTTTTGATGTAGAAATATGAAAATTTTCGTTTCGAAATTCCACACTTCGGAGGTTTTGTTCATTTTCGCGGATAAATAACTGATATAGGGAGAAAAATGAAAGCCCAAAAGATTGCTATTCTGAGGTTTGGTTAAACGAGGTAATGACTGAGTTGAAGCTGGCTAAATATTTAAAAATTCAATGTTCAGGTTGATAAGATGAGGACCTGATTTACACATACTGTAAAACCTTATTTTTTCATTTTTCTCCATACGAGATAACCATCCGCGAAAATCAACAAAACCTCCACTGTCAAATTTTTGAACGAAAATTTTCAAAACGTAGCACAGAAAGTTGAAAAAGAGGCTTCAGCTATCAAAAATCTAACCAAAACTGAAGCTTTCGAGATAAGTTTCAATTTTAAGAAACTAAATATAATGTTTCTAATAAGGCTATGACAGTGCACCTTTTTGCTTTTAGTTTTTTTCATATTTCTTTCATATTTTTATAGTTAGTATATGCATGTAAGCATTTTTTAGAATCCAGAGTGTCTAGGCTATATGAATTTCGGGGCAAAATGCAATTTTTTATTTGTTTATCAATTCCTTATGAACAAATAGAGTGAAAAACCCGATTTTTTTTTAGAAAAAATCGGTTTATCGTAAACGCAAAAAGCAAACGTTCTGAAATTTTTTTTACATGATCTTCATACGTCGACCTAACATTTGTATTTCTCAGAATTTTTCGTACACCTGTTTTTGTGAAAAAAATGTTTGAAATTAAAAAAAAATTAATTTAAAAAGAAAATTATTTATTATGCATTTTTTGTACTTATTATTAATTGCTAAATTTTTTTTAATTTTCGCATTTGTATATTTGTTGATTTCTAGAAGTTAATTGCGTTGTTAACAGAACATAGTTACTTTTTTAACTGATAAATAGCCGAGAGCTAATGTACCATATTCGTGGTAGCAGATTTAGTGCTTTTTTAAGTAACAACCTTACTTGCAAAAATAAACCGAAATTATTGTTACTTCCTTTTCATTTTTGTTATTCTTTAGTTCTCGAAAAAAGTTCGAAATGCATATCAAAGTATATAATATAAAAGTTGGATGCTTATATAATTTTGGTATCAACATCGTAATAAGAGATACAAAAACACCATTTTACTCATTTCAGTGTGAATTTAATTCAAAAACCGAAAATTTAGCTCTAAGTAGTCATCATATTGGATCCGCCATCTTGAATTTTGAAATTCTGACGTCAGAATCGTGATCAGCGACCCGAAAAACCCCCTTGTACCGATTTGTGTGTACATTACTAAAAAAATCGTGGATTTAACCTAAATTAGTCACCACATTGGATCCGCCATCTTGAATTTTACAATTCTGACGTCAAAATCGTGATTAGCGACCCCAAAAATCCCCTTGTACCAATTTGTGTGTACATTACTAAAAAAAACCGCGAAATTAACCTAAAATAGTCGCCATGTTGGATCCGCCATCTTAAATTTTGGAATTCTGACGTCAGAATCGTGATCAGCGACTCCGAAAACCCTCATGTAACCTATGATTTCCAAAATTCATGTACAAGAAAAAAGTGCCCCTAAAAGGGTTAAGATACTGTACAACCCTTTTTGGTTGGTTCTTATAAAAAAAAAAAAAATTATTCACAAATAGTAAGGTTATTATTCCTGTAAACAAATTTCTTCTTAGATAATTTTAATTTAAAAAAAAAAACAAACAGAACTCTAAAGAATCTTTCAACTCAATATCTCGCATTTCGTGTGGACGTGAGTTATTCGACAACAATAATTCTGTGAGGCAGGAAACGGGTAAATATAACATGGCCTTAATTACAGTTGAGCAATTTTGAAATTGAAGCTTTCAATATTGAAAGAAATTTGTCAGGGATTTTGAAAAAATACTTGCCAAAGTCAGAGAATTTCTACAAGGGGCACTTTAAATAACTGTCAGGAATAAATTAAACATTTTTTAATTTAAATGTATAGTTGTCTTATTTCCTTAATAAAAGAATCTATTTGTAAAAATTAAAAGATTAGAATTATGGACTTTAAGTATTAATATCAGGGAAAATAAAAAATTGGTCAGGAAAAAATCAGCGTCAAATCACTTTAAAAAAATGAAGTAAAATTAAAGAGTGATGTCTAGTATAGTTTTATTTTTTTTCCCCAAACCTCGCCTGAGTTCGACCTGGGCTTTCAAATGGGCCACAAATATTTCTGTAACTTGTAAATTTCTGAATTAAAAATCATTTTTCAGTGTGAAGACTTTTTTGTATATTTTGAAGCTGCTGCGACGCCATTGGGGCAGGTTAGGAACACGCGAGCCGTGACCCACGCGTATTACGTTCGCGATTCTGCTTCTTCGTCCTTTTGCTCCCTTTGGCGAGCCAACCCCGTCGTGCATGTATTTCTTTAACAGTGCATGCACCCCTGTGAGGGGTCACCCATATAATGGCCTCCTGTTCAAACGATCACACCAGGGGTTCTCGGCCCTCCAACGGGTCACGTGGTACGCTAAACTCTCGAGCCACGTGACGGCAGGTTATAATGTTCTTTCTTCGCTTGCAAATAATTGCATACATTCTCATTTTTCTTGGTTTTTTAAATTTTTCCTCTACAGTCTAGACTCTAGACCTCCAAATTGTTGAATTAAATTAGACACGAGTTGAAGTCAAGGTACAAAATTCGAGGAATTCTTGAATTTTTTAAAAGACCTCACGTGATATATCCTATTCAAAAAAATCAGGAAAATCTCCACTAGGAGTCATTTGGCGTGAAATTTTATAAGCTGAGCAACCTTTTTTAGAAAAATGTCTAGGTTCATTTTCAACCGAGTTATCGCGTTTCAAAGTCATCAGTGATTTTTAGTGACGCTCACGCTAATCGTGTAGGTAATTTCCGACGGTATTGTAGTTAATCTCAATTTTAAATCAAATCTTTCTATTTAACTTACGTTTTATTAATTACATGAAAAAAAAGGAAACAATTTATGGCTTTACTCCTAGGAAATTGGATACCTACGCTTATGTCGTAGTACATAATGTCCGTGATGAGTGGCGGAGAAGGTGCCTAGCAGGGGCAATGTAACTTGTAAGGGAGGCTTCCACGCAGATTTACGTGCAATCCAATAAGTCGAAGGCATGGCTGCAAGGTGACATGTGGAACAGTTGATCCGTGACGAGATAGAATTACTCCTCAAGAGTACGAGCTTCATGCGAGGCAGTAAAAGCAATTCGCGTGCACAGCTTAGTCTACGAATTTACTGAGCGTTTCGATTAAACTTTTTTTTTGATCATTCCAAAACGAAAAAAGTGCGCTGAGACTCAATGGATATAGAAATTCACGTGATTCCTAGTTGATTGGACCCTACTTGATACGTTCCCTCTGTTTGATTGAGGGAGGGGGAAGTAATACGAGGGTTAGGAGGGGAGGTAAGGAAGCGCTGTAGACGGTCACGGTCGAGCTTCTGAAGGATTGATGATAATTTTTGGTGAGTGGTTGGGAGTTATGAGGGAGAGGTACGCCTTTGGTTCATGGCAAGGTAGTTGCGAATGCGGGAGTGAGAGGATATTGGAGTACAAGAGGGAGGATTGGCGTGTGTGCATGATAGAGAGAGAAAGGAAAGACGGCTACTATCTGAGGAATAGGATTCAAGATGGCGGATAGGGAGTTAGTTCGTGGAGGAAGAGCCAAGGGTACTAAGATGGCGGCAGGTTGGATACCGACAGGTGAAGGCCATCCAGTCTTAGTTCCAAAAGGACGTCTTTGCAGGCCTTTGCCTTTTTCGGCGTCACCTTCAAGTTACGGTCGGGGTAGCTTTAGTTGCCACCTCCTGGTGACGGTCGAGGACAGCAGTCATCACCTCCTGGTGACGGTTGGCGGCGGCCTGCGTGAAATAACCCCTTTCACGTAGTCATGGTTGAGCCAGATTGTCTCCTGGCAACGACGATGGGCGATACCTTGTTTCCCATTCAAATTCATCCAAGCTGGGTTTCCAAAAGGACGCCTTTGCACGGCCTGGAGGAATGTAGACTTGGATGGGGGAAACGTTTGGAGATGGCCAACTCTTTGACGTCGCCCTGAAGGGGCTTGGAGAAGTTTTGACCGAAGGTTAAGGGATCTTCGTTATATTAGCCCTAAAAAGGTTGTCAAAAAAATAAGAAGATTTCTATTGGACTTCCTTTGTTCTTTTGATATTCTGGGCTAGAATAGAAGATCGGAAAAGCGGCTGGGTACTCGTACCTCGTTCCTGGTGAAAGGTCGGAGATCGAGCCTTTGAGCCCTCACAGTAGCGATCTTCATGCAGTCGGACCGAGGCGAAACGCGCCTGTCCGAGTGTGTGGCACAGCTCTGTGATTGACTGTCGTGTCAAGGAGGGGAGCGTGCCACGAGTCTCCCTACCCGTGGATTTGGCGCACGCGACCCAATTAGAGCATTGCTGTTTTGTGCGCCGTGCCTTTCGCTTGCTCTTACTTTGCTTCGCTTTTTACCAGCCATACCAACTAATTTTTCTAATTCTAGTTTAATTCTAATTTATTGCTGATTAATTTACACCATAAAAAAAATTATAACCACAATTTTAATCACGATTACGGCAATATATTTTTACCACTCTTTAAAGCGCAGGACCCTAAGTAATGGAAGATATTATATTGAAGCAATTGGTTTAAACTCACTCTGAGTCTAAGTAGATATACATATTTCAGATAATTCTTGGTCAATCTGTACCTATTTTTAAGAGTCGCTTTTACATTGAGAAAAAAATGATACTGAATCCAAAGTGCGTATATTCACGCTCGTTCAAAAGTAGATACTATTGATTCAAATAATTATACTGTCGAATTCATAGCATCAGTTTGTCAATTATACAGAAATCGAATCGAACGAGTTTGCTTTATGTTAGCGAAAATTGCAAAATTCTAGGTTACGTAAACAAATGTTCTTATTTTCATCCCCTTCGTACTCAACCCTAGATTCCTTTTTCTCTTATTTTTAGAGGAGAAAAAAGGTTTCACGAACTCACCCTACGACCTTTGTATGGTAATTGCGTCAAGCTTACCTGTACCTTTTGAAAACCAGGTCAAAGGAAATACAACTACTATTGTGAAATGCTTTTTTTCCTTCCAGTCGATAAAAGATCCAAGTTTTTGGAGACGTAAAAGTTATCTCAGACTTGATCTCCGCTGTGGTTAACGTCTGGGCAATAACCATTACAAAATTCGTGTTCGAGCTGTGATAATCGGCAATAACGAGGCGAAGTGCTATTCCGATTTCCTCGGCAAAACGATTGACAAGATTGCTCTAGGTCCCCCTGCTTTTCCTTTTTAAAGCTAGAATAAGTTGTAACTTTTTTAATTTCAACTTTTAAGAATTCGTCTCTTACTGCTCGAAACAATTGCAATTAGAACTTCAAGACAAAAAGTCCCATTTTGTAGCACATAGACCAAACTTTTAATCGTGCCAGATTAATTAAGACGCGTTGGCAATTTTGATACCGTAGAATGTGAAAATGAAACAATGAATCTTTCTCCATACACATTAGCTAATTCTAACCTATTCTCCCCCACAGAAAGGTCCTGCATAATCCCCGAGGTTTCAGACCATCGAGTTGGACGATCGTTTTACACAGGGATGCGATTCAACCGTACTGTTGCACGTGAAATGAAATAGTATAATGAGCTACAGACCACTTTGCTTCTGTTGTATTTGTATTTGCCCTGTACATTATAAGCGTAGGAACAAAGGGCCATTGCGGCAGTTACTTATGGCCGATGAAAACAAAGCAACTAGCCTGCTTGTCGACTAAAAATAATCACATTTAATACTACTGTAATAGTATACCTTTGATAACGATAATAATAACGTTTAAACTGTATAATAACTCTGTCTGGACTGCAATTTAGAAGTATTATAGTAGTCTTGTAAACCGTAGTGTCCAAGCTTTAATTGAAGCGTTGGGTACAATAACAGCCTACTCGCATTTTCAGAAGTCACTGGTTTTTCATTTGTTCTTCATGAAGTTACGTGCAAAATGAATATAAAACAAGTGACTTCTGAAAATACAAGTAGGTTGCTTTGCACCCAACCAGTCAATTGCAAACTCTATAGAATCCAATTTTGCCATGGCAAGGAAAACCTTACACAAGTGGCATTGTCGATTAGGTCAACTTTATCCTTGCCAAGTATAAAAAAATAAATCATAATCGCAAAGTCATTTATGTAAGGTTTTCCTTAGTAGGGCAGAATTGGCAATGTTTCTTGAATACTTTTCTAAGAACGCCACTGAACCACACCTCTAGAAACGCCTATTGATCTCCTCCCACTTGATACTTTTAGAGGAATTCCTCATTTGGACACTATCACTAGCCTTGTTTCTCAAGAACATCTCTAGCCACTCTAAGGAAGAATCAGTCCCTTTGTCTATTTCATCTACGAATAAAATATGGCAACAACCTTTTGCCGTATCCATTGCCATAGTAGGTACGTCCATCATTGACACAGGCAAAATCAAAATTGAAGGAAATACAAAAGTTGCGTGTGGCACAATGAAAGTGGCTTCTTCATTAACAGCAATACTTAGATCTTCTGTTCTCGACTTTTTGGCTGAAATCTGTTAGCGAATGTTTTTTGAGATCTTAAATCATTCGAAACGTGTGTGGTCAGGGAGAGTCTTTTAGTGTCGCGACTAAAAACATCCATCATGTATGGGAGCGCGACTACTCCTTAAGGTTAAAGGACATGAAAGGGTCATTCAACGAAAGCGTTACAGAAAACATGTGTAAATGCAACTCAAAACAACATTGAATTTGGCGTACTTTTGAGGATCAAGTTCCTTCAGATGGGCGTGCCTAATGTGGTTTGGTTGTGAGACCAAATGGGCGTGGCACGTAGGCGTGCTCCAATTATATTTTTTTGGTGTCGGTAATTATGAGGCGTGTCTTGCATTAGGGGCGCTATAAGGTGGTTCTTCCTGGGAGAGACTATATATTGTTTCTATGGGGTGAGATTAGTTTTTACTAACCTCTTCTAAGGGGCAAAATAGTATGGATACCCCCTTAAAAATTGCATTTGACCATTCTCAACCTTCTTATAGCGCCTCCTTGAAACACTTTAAAGCGTTAATGATAATGATTATCTTTAGATGTATCTAGCAGACACGGCGCGAGTTGTTCCTGAAGTAGGCGTCGTTCTTCGCATGCTTGGTGGTTCTATGTGGGCGCTATGAGAAGTTTTTTCCTAGTAGAGGCTAGAGACTCCTTCTGAGAGTCCAGTTGTCTGTAGTTTCATATAGTGGGCGTGGCTAGTTGTCCCTAGAGATATTTGGTGGGCGTTCACTAATACATTCTTGGGCATTGATGATGTGTTTTATTTTGAGGTGTATCTATGAAACTGCCTAAATCTTTTGGGCCCTAATAAGAAAGTTGTTTCTGTGAAGCGATGGAGACTTTCCAAAGGGGGAGGTTAGATTTCGTATTCAATTAATGTTGTCTGTGGGCGTGTATCAAGTGGGTGTGACTAGAGGCTGATCACTTATAAATTCTTGGATAATGGGTGTGTCACGTGGGAGTAATCAATTGCAAGCTTTTAGTGTTTTCAATATGCCTTGTTTTGATATGTACCTATGGAAGTGTCTAGTATCTTGAGAGCATTACAAATAGGTTTTTCTTGGGGTGGCTAGACCTTGTCTCCCAGGGGCAAGGTTCGGTATTGTGTATGTGGGTCTTTCCACTGGGCGTGACTAAGGATTGTTCCTAAAGATCGTGGACAATGATCATTTATAGTAACCTGGTTTATAAGGGCAGTTCATTCCACGTTAATGTGTGTTGTCTGTAGATTGCTAGAGGTTGTTCCTGAAGGTAATGCCAATGATCATTTATAGCACTTTGGCGATTGGGTAATCTCTGTTGGTAAGTGATCTTCATGGCAGGTGGGCGTAGTCCATTCCAAGTTTTCAAGTGTTCAAGAAGGCGTTATAAAAAGTTACTTTTGGGAGTGGCTAGGTTTTTTTTCTTCAGGGGTGAGGTTCATTTGTCCGTATTATGGGCATATTATATGGGCGTGCTAAAAGCTCCTGATACGCCCTGATACTCCCATTACCAACGTCTTTATAAAGATTTATGGACAACTGTATACGATTTTATTGCTCAGAATGTGGCCAATGAGCTGATGTATTTTATTGTCAATCTTACCCAAGCTTTCAGTGACCCTTTCCTTATCTTAAAAACGATGTCTCGTCTTGAAAACCTATCCTGTTTTGAGAATTTTATTTTTCGTGTCACAAGAATCATTTTTCCGTCACTTAGATCGGTTTTCTGTTGTGGATGCTGCAAAACAAGAATCTCGACATGAATCGCCTCTTCTCTATGGACATACCCACGCGCATCCACCCACGTGTCTATGGCGCTATTCGAACGATTCTCTCCGTCGTCGGCATGGTTCATTAATTATGCAACATCTTTTCCATGGTGCATCGATGTCACGAGTTCTCAGACCCGATCGGGGTAATCGTTTCCCTCGTAATCGCATGGTCGATCGATCACCCTCGATCGACTGAAAAGGAAAGGTTCAGGGAGTGGGGCTGAAGAAAAAAAGAGGTAGCAATGAACTCTGCCCCCTTCTCCAGAGGTGTATCGTAAACGAACCTTAACTTGTACACACAGGACAAAGAAGTAGGTGACTTAGAAAGTGTCAGGAACTTTGCAAAGTTGTTTCCCTTGGCCGTGGCGTCGTTTAAATCTTCCGTTTAGTAAAGGTTGTGTAAAGTCTTTGAAGTAAAGTAAAATTTTATCTTCTGTTTTTTTTCTTCTTGAGGTCGGTCCATTGGGGGACTTTCAGTTTGAAATATAAATTGAAGAAAAAAAATCAATTTAAAACCTTACCTATTGATGTTTGTTTAAAAATGAGAAAGAATTCCAGGAAGTATGTTTTTCTTATAAAGTATCATGTCGGATGAAAATCAATAAATTATAACGCATTATCTAAGTTAACCTTTTCTTTTTTGATAACCGTTAATTCAATTTGTAAATCGATATGTCGATTAATTGAAAAAATTGAAATGCCGAGCCTCGTCAAAAATCGTAATCTAAATCGAGTAGAAAGTCCGTTACTGTACACATTGCTTTGCTATCATAGCAGGTCTTTCTACTTTCCTGGGAATAAGCGACATGATATCAGCATGTTCGCTCAACCAGCGGCTTCAATGTAAAGCCTGAACCGGAACGGATACGGACTTTTTCACGATGAAAGTGTCAAGCACAGAATGAATACCTTGTCAACGACCATGAAACCCGTCATGAACAAATAACTCGTGAAATCTCTCAAGAAAGTGCATCTCCGCCTCCCATCATCATATTATTAAAATAATTCTAATAAAAGGCCGTAAAAAAACTTTCTTCAGCCTTCCGTGCAAGGATAAATTATATTGGCAAATAAGACTGGCTTCGTGTGTAGCATACAATTATTTATAGGGGGCGGATTTTCCCTCCCAGATCCTGATTTTATGCGTGAGCAAATTCTATCTTGGATTCATGCCTCCGTTTCCGTCACGGGCTAATTAGTACCTGGTATTTGTATAATGTAATTTACGTGAGGCGGATTTGATCGCATATAAGATACAAAATTTTATTGACAAATCTTTTTTGGTGATTGTTAAACCGGAATATTTCAGATTTGGTAGGGTGTAATTTTATTTAGCATAATTGTGATCAAGATTTTTACGGATTTTCTGTATCTTGGGCGCCGACGACTTAACCATCTATTGTAAAGGGAAGAACCTCAAGTCAACCATATCAACTCTTCAGGCGGCTCTAAATAAATTATGGAATTAGTCCCTTAAAAATGTGTGTAAATTTTCGTAATTTAAAACGAAATATATCATATTTACACGTAAGAAATACCCGAAACAGTACCCAGAATTCAACTCGATCATCAAGACATCTAAAGAGTGAGCCAAGTAAAATTACTAGGCTTAATTTTAGACCAAAAACTAACTTGGAGACCTCAAATTCTTAAACTAAAAGAAGAGTGTAACAAGGGAATCTGTATTCTGAAAGTTCTTTTTCACAGGAATTGGGGCGCAGACCAAAATGTACTACTTTTCACCTACAAAGCCATCATCAGAGCAAAACTTGGATTACAGTTCAATCACCTACAAGTCAGCTAAACCAGGAACCCTTGCCCTTCTCGACCCGATTCATAACTTGGGCATGAAAATTTGCTGCGGAGCCTTCCATAACAGCCCTTTTTGAATCATAAAAAATGAAATTAACAAACCGACCTTGAGCCATCGAAGAATGGAACTCTCCCTAAAACACGCCGCCATAGTAGCTGCATACCCAGATAACCCATCTCATGATCTTCTTTTTCCCAACCAAAGAAATTTCAACCCTCATCTACAAACCAGATTCCCAAAATCAGTCAGCAAATTGATAGAAGAATGTCAACCAGAAACTCTGAACCATTTACCACCCTTCCAGATCAACTAACTAAATCCAGATCCACCACGGACTTTAGAAATTCCAAAGGTTGACCTCAACCTGTCAAAAATAAAAAAAAATGATGTCCCCGAAAATTGGAATCAGCTCTACATGGATTGAGAAGAAAAATATGATTAAAAGCAGATCTTCACCGATAGTTCAAAAATGGAAATAGGAGCTGGTTATTCAATTTATTCAGCCTCTCAAGAACTCTACTTCAGCCTTCCCTCATTAAAAAAATTTACCCTACATGGAAAACCGTCAACAGAAGGGATCAAACTGCCCTAACCAGACTCCGAATCGGCTGCACCAAGATCACTCACAAGCATCTCATCGAGAAGACGGAACTCCCAAATTGTGATCAGTGCAAAGTTTCAATCAGTGTTAAACATATTATTATTGAGCGTACTAAGTTCAGTGATATCAGAATTAGATTAAGACTACCTAATTCACTCCAAGAAATCCTTGGACAACCTATGCAAGTTGAAAAAAACAGTTAGTTATCTCAAAGAAATAAACTTGTTTCCCCTAATACGAGGTTCGTTTGATAAGTAAGGTAAATTTCCCGCTAGATGGCGCCAAAAAGAACTTTGTAGTATATGGCCTAGAAATGGCACTCCTCAAACTTACCTCTACCAAGCTCCAGCCAAAATCTACTACTACGGGAAGTCTGTGTATGTGCAAGATGGGTGCTGCTATTGCTGACTCCCGATAAAAAGCGCAACCGAAAAGACGTTTCAGCGCAGTGTTTGGCGAAGTTTAATCGGAATCCGCAGGACTTTTTGCGTCGATTCTTGACTGTGGACGAAACCTGGATCCACCACTTCGAGACAAAGCAGCAGTCAAAGCAGTGGGTGCTGCCTGGTGAAAGTGCGCCAAAGAAGGCGAAGACCGTTTTGTCAGCTGGGAAGGTGATGGCCACAATATTTTTGGATTTCCAAGCTTCGAATGGATTCCTCATCCAATCTATTCTCCAGACTTGGCTCCGTGCGACTTCTTTCTGTTTGTCAACTTGAAGACCTGGCTCGGCGCGAAGAGATTTTCAACTAATGAAGAAGTAATCAATGCCGTAAATGCGTATTTTGCAGACCTCGAGAAATCTTACTTTTCTGAAGAGATGAAAAAATTGGAATTTGGCTACACTAAGTGTGCCGTCCTCGAAGGAGACTGTGTTGAGCCTCGTCAAACGAATAGGATTTATCTTTGGTCGCTAATGACCTAGATGTAGATGCAACGCTAAATGAACCTAATTATTCTTGGCAATTTTCAAATAAAAAGTTTTTAAGCTGAAAGTTGTCTATATCTTTTTAAATTATTTTATAAATCAAATATAAATTAAAATTGAAAAAGAAAAACATCAAATATTTTATGTTTCCTACAAAAATCAGTGACGATAAGACGATCATTTTATCTCCATAATGCCATCATAAAATGTCTAGATTGTTAGTAATTGACCTATTCGCAAATTGAATTAGTAAAAATTTGACTAATTCAAATTTAGATAGTAGCCTTCCGTTTTACGTGTCTCATCTTCAGCTGGGTAAATTAGAAATTGCGTCATTTCATATAGTTATGAACAAGTTGAACCTAATTTTAGATTTAATATATTCAGAAACGTAATTAGAAAGTCCTCGGGTGGGAAAGAGAACGCGTGCGAGGTAATTATCTTGATCCGGATGAGGAATCACCGCAGAATCCACTAGCACGGGGTCAACTGTATTAGATTCTGTGTGTATATTAAATTCATGTGGTAATAGTTCAGCTTGATGATTAACAATCAGCGAGTGCACTCGTATTTCAGTGCAAATATACTGACGTTAATTTGAAATAATATGAATTGTTGTAAATTGCTTGAAATTATAATTTTACATAATTTCCAAGTTTTCTTCTTAATAATGAATTTATACGTTAGGGTAGTCCAAAAATCACCAAATTTGAAAAGTGCAAAGTGTCTGTGGAAATTCTTGTTCCTTTTTGAAAAAAAGAAAATCTTTAAAGAAATGTAATCGAAAGCAACAAATATATTGAGAGTTTAACTTTTGACCTCGATGAGGGAATGCAAGATTTCATTCGTTTGGATTATATTTTGTTGGAGATTTTCTTTTTTTAAAAAAAGAACAAGAATTTCCTCAGGCCTATTACATTTTTCAAACTTGGCGATTTTTGGACCACCCTACTATACATGGGCGACAGGTTTAAAATATTTCATCGTAAATTGAAGAAAGTAATACATAGGTAAGTTTAAATAAAATTAAAATACGATAAATTTGATAAATTGTCTTAATTTCAGTTGAAACTCTTGAACAAATTGAAATTTAAAAGCAATTTCATTTTCATAAAATTGAAATAGATTGAAATTAAAATTATATTCTTATTGACACCCTGCGATTACTACCCTACAACGGAAAAACATGGGGAAGCGACATTGTGGTTGAAGGTCATTCTCTGATGCCTGGCAATGGAACAGTCGACCTCAGCTACAAATAAAAACAAAAATTTTGAGTTATCTCAAAAATGGTGAGAGATATCCAGAAACTGACAAAATTTTCTTGGTTTTGATAAAGGGAGGTGGTCCTCGGTCACTCCGAACTAACCTAGTAAAAAATGGCAAAATAAAAAAATAAAAATAAAAATGATATCTGGAAAACGGTGAAATACATCAAAACTGACATAATTTACAGGGTCTTCGGCCACTTCGAACTAAGCCCAGTAAAAAAATTTCAAAATTAAAAAAAATGTTAATTTTTAGTTATCTCGAAAACGGTAAGTATTGATATTGGCGAAATTTAATAAATTTTGAGATTTCTGGAAATCGTTGAAAAATATGCGAAAACTGTCAAAATTTGAAGGATTTTCTAAAAAGGGAAGGATTCATTTTTATTGAACAGGATTAAATGGCGGGTTCAGGTTGGTTCTGATTGAAACTGATTGAAGTTGATGTTTGTGCATGGATTCAAAAAAAATTGAAATTCAGTACTGATGGGGTTCGGATTCATTCGGATTGAGAAGAGTAGATAGGCAGTGCCGGTTCTGGGTACAGGAGTAAGACGGAGTCTGGCCCAGCTTTACAAGACGGACTCTGGATCAGCCTTACAAGACGGACTCTGGATCAGCCTTACAAGACGGACTCTGGATCAGCCTTACAAGACGGACTCTGTATCCAGCCTTGCAATACGGACTCTGTATCCAGCCTTGCAATACGGACTCTG
>JAUMHM010000071.1:9847126-9862667 GCA_032362435.1 Melikaiella ostensackeni | reverse complement strand
CTTTGATGCGCATCGACAAACGTAATATGACACCATTGCGATAAGCATATTATGTATATATATATATTTTGGGGCGATTTCACGCATAATAGGTAAACTTTTATTTCTATATAAGAAATGAAAGCCTCAGAGGATCTAGTCCAGAGTCCATCTTGTAATGCTGATCCAGACTCCGTTTTGTAAAAAGTGAGCAAAATTTGATCCAGAGTCCGTCTTGTAATTTGTATCCAGACTCCGCCTTAATTTTTGGGCTAGAAACCCTCCTATAAATCTACTCCCATTAAGGCGTCAGGCGCATCCTCGAGAGCAAATTTGTAAACTTATTGTTTGGTGGAGTGGTTTTGACTGTAGGGTCCAAAAGAATTCATTTACAACAGAAATTGTTTGCAAAGAAATTTTTTTTTTTTTTTGGCAAACTCATCGGCATAAAATAAGATATCAAGTTGGAAGTTTGGGGAATTAAATAAGAGACGCTGAGGAGAGTTTATCTCCACCTCGATCTTAATTATATTTTTTGCAATTATAAACATTTAGGTAGAGATACACTTTTCCCAGTGCCCCGAATTTCAATACGATTGATTAGGTTGCACAACTCATGCGATCGAAATTTTTTATTTTGGTTTTTCTGCACTTCATGTTCAAATTTATAACAAATTGTAATCATTAAAATTTGTTTTTCGAGTTCTAAAGAATAAAATACTGCATACTTGATTTGAATTGATTTAAAATATTCTGTGACGTTTGACTACTGTTTTTGGACGATTGCTTGATTCACACGGGACACAATGTTGAATTCGAGAAAAGTGGTATCATTCCCATCACTCTATTGTCAATTCCGACTGGATTCGTAATAAAGTTTATCCATTTGGACCTCGGACCTCTGTTAATTGTCGAACCGTATGTTCTACTTTTTTTCTTCATTTCTTCATTTACTATCTTTTTTAGATTTATAAATATTTTTTTTTTAATTGTCATATGATCAGGTCTCACAGTTCGGTCCTTGTTTTTACTGTCTAACTTGTTCTGTTTTTTTTTCCCAAACTGATGAGTTTCCCATCCCACTTATAAATTATACAAATAATTTCAATTCTCTTAGTACACATGGATGCCACACAGTCGCTTAAGTCACTTTTTTATCAAATCACTTTTTAGTCACTTTTTCAAGATAAATTCATCATAGTCACTTTTTTCAATGAAGAGATTACTTTAGTCACTTTTCTTCAAATAAACTAAAACAAAGAACCCAAGGGTTAACCACCATTAAATTCAGGTCTGTACCTATTTCTGAATTTTTTGGAATTATTTTGATTTCTTTGGAATTCCCTTGAAATCCACTGTATTCAATGAATTTTTTTTTGCATTTTCAATTTTTTTAATTCACCCTGAAGACTTTTAAATTCACCTTGAATTCTTAGGCATTTAATGAAATTCGTTTGAATTCCCTTGAATCCTTCTAAATTCGCTCCAATTTTACTGAAATTAATGGAATATTTTTCATTTTTTGATTTTTTTTTGCAATTCATTCGAATTAATTTGAAATTCATCTTGAATTGTTATTAATTTATCCTGAATGCTTTCAAATCATTTGAATTCTGTTGAATTCTCTTGATTTTTTTTGTCTACTCTGAATTCTTTTGAATTCTTCTAAATTCACTGAATTTTTATAAATTCACTGAATTCTACTCAATTTAATGGATTTTTTATATTTAAAAAATTGTTCTATTCACTTGAATTATTCTAACTTTTTTTTATTTTTTTTTATTATTCTAACTTCACCCTGAATTCATTATAATTAATGTTGAATTCGTATTAGGTTTCTCGAATTCTCTGAAACCTCCTTGAATTCTTCTAAATTCGCTCTGATTTTACTGAAATCAATGGAATATTTTGGATTTTTCCAATTCATTTGGAATTAATCCAGAATTCTTATCTTATCCTGAACTCTTTTAAATTCTTTTGAATGTCCTTGAATTATATGTAAATTCACTCCATATTTAATGAATACAATGTATTTTTTAATAGTTTTGAATTGTTTTCAGTTCACTTGAATTTTTTAAAAACTCACCTAGAATTTTCATGAATTTCTTCGAATTCTTCTCATTTTCCTTAAATTCCCTCAATTTCACAAATTCTAAAATTCTATTTATTCACACTTATATGAATTCAATGGATTTTTTTTTAGTTTTAAAAGATTTGCTAAATCTCTCTATATTTATTGAAATTAATAGAATGTTTTGGATTTTTTTTCAATTAATTTGAAATTCAGCCAGAATTATTATTAATTTATCCTGAATTCTTTTAAATTTTTTCACAGTCGCTTGAATTTTTACAAATTCACTCCAAATATAATTAATTCAGTGAATTTTCAAACTATCTTTCAATCGCTTTTGATTTACTTGAATTTTTAAAAAATAAACTTTGAATTTTGATCAATTTCATTGCATTCTTTTTCTTTCCTTTAAATTTCTCTAAATTCCCTCGAATTTTGTTTCATTTATTGGGTTTTTATTTTATTTTATTTTTATTATTTTTTCAATGCATTGAAATTCTTTTCAATTTCTTTGAATTCTTCTAAATTCACTCCAGTTTTACTGAAATCAATAAAATTTTTTGGATTTTTATCAATTGATTTGAATCCTTTTGAATTTAACTTGTATTGTTTTGAATTCATCCTGCATTCTTATGAATCCCCTTGAATTTTTTGAAATTCACTCCAAATTCAATCATTTTAATGATTTTTTTAGATAGTCTTGAATGGTTTCAGGTTCATTGGATTTTTTAAAGAATCGCCTGGAATTTTTATGAATTTTTTTGAATTCTTTTCATTTTCCTAAAATTCCTCTAAATTCACTCCAATCTTACTGAGATCAATGGAATTTTTCGATTTTTTCCAATTGGTTTGAATCCTTTTGAACTTAACTTCAATTATTTTGAATTTATTTTGAATTCTTATAAATTTCCTTGAATTTTTGGAAATTAACTCCAAATTCAATCATTTTAAGGATTTTTTCAAATCGTCCTGAATTGTTTTAAGTTCACTTGATTAAAAAAAATAACCTTGAATTTTTATGAATTTTATCGAATTCTATTCATTTTCCTAAAATTTCTTTAAAGTCACTAATTTTATTCACTCCTTGTTCACTCCTATTTATCTGGATTCAATGGAATTTTTTTTAATTTTACAGAACTTGTTCTATTGAAATGAATTATTCTAAATTCACCCTGAATTCTTTTAAATTAATCTTGAATTCGTATGAATTTCATCGAATTCTCTGGAATCCCCTTGAATTCTTCTAATTTCGCTCTAATTTTACTGGAATTAGTGGAATATTTTGAATTTCTTTCAATTCATTTGGAATTCAGCCAGAATTCTTATTAATTTATCCTAAATTCTTTTGAAGTCGCTCGAAATTTTGCAAATTCACTCCAAATTTAATGAATTTTTAAAATATCTTTTAATTGTTTTTGATTCGCTTGAATTTTTAAAAAATAAACATTGAATTTCGATCAATTTTATTGCATTCTTCTTATAAATTACAAAGAAACATTTTTTTTGCATTAACATGATTGATCTTCTAGGTGTAAGTTTGTTTTTATACGTGGAAGAAATATGTATAACGGTCAAGGAAAATGAAAAATAAGTCAGGAAAAAGTCCGGTGCTTTCGAAATTTAGATTTTGTAGCTACCCTGGTTTAACTCATTAGTTTATTTTTATTTTTTTCAATTCACTTCAGTTTTGTTGAATTTGTTTTCAATTCTGTCGGGTTTGCCCTGAATTCTGTTCACTCCCTTTTTTTCAATTCGATGGTAGTTTTTTAAATTTTCTAAATTTTGTTCAGTTCGCTTAAGTTCTCAGAATTTCGTCAGAGTCTCTTATATTCTTCTAAATTCACTCCAATTTTATTCAAATCAATGGAATTTTCAATTTTTTCATTTCATTTGAATTCAACTTGGATTGTTTTGAATTAATTCTAAGGTCTTATGAATTTATCCTGATTTCGTTAAAATTCACATGGAATTCTTATAAATTTCATCGAATTCTTTTGAATTCAAAAGACCATTAAGACACATTAGTCATTTTTAGTTACTTTTTGGGTTAGAAATTAGTCACTTTTGGTAACTTTTTTGTCGAAACAAGTCACTTTTTTCAATTTTTTAAAAAATAAATTGGGCTTTGGCAGCCCTGTTAGTACATTTTAAAAAGAAATTGTAAATCAATAAATAAAATTCCGACATGAATTTTATCAAGAGTCTCGGCATTCCTGTGAATGGAGAATGTGTCTATTTAGAATTGTAGGTTGTACTCACCACACACAGACAAGTACTTGGACGTAATGGTAATGGCAATTTTCAGTCGCGTACTAAAAGCATGGGTGGCACAGTGCACGATAATTGAGGAAGCAATGACACACTATCTCTATAGTCCATACTCTATACACATGGGTTTAGCGCACTCGTCGATATGCTTCCGAATATATGAGTATGCGTGCTAATTAGGCCACTTTACTCGCTGAGAGTAAAATCCGCGATATACAATTAAACAAATTAATTCTCGGTACAAAAAATGAATCAAAAGTGCAACGAAACACAATTAAGACACAGAAAGATTTTATGTATCAAGTTTGTTGCAATTAACTTGATATTTCAATAGGGAATTGTTAGACTTTAACGAAATTTCTCCTGTGTGTAACTTAATCCTACACTGTTAAAAATTTCTGTTGGAACTTCACATTAAATGTATTGGAAGTTTATTTCCGAGGCGCAAGGTAATGTTCCAATACATGTTATTGTTCCAATACATGAAATTCATAGTTTTCAAATACTTATATTGTAATATTGCCTTATATGTATTGTATTATTACCATACATGTAGTGTAATGTTGCGGGAGAAAGTTGAAGAAAAAATCGAAATTCGCATGCAAGGAGAATCGAACCCCAATCGCCAGGCTCTAAGTCAAGTGCGTTACGCACTAGTCTAGCAAGGAACGTACCGGTATTGTAGCGTGAAGTTGAAATACTTGTAGGGTAACCAGCGCGTATACTGCAAAATTACAATACACATGTTGCAGCTTCACCTTTCAATACCGGTATTGTAATTTTGCCTTACTCTCGTATTGTGAAAGTGTTGTAAAATCTCAAACATTTTTAACAGTGCATAGAAACACGCGGGAAAAATGTCTACAAATTTTACCGAGGAAAATATCATTTTTATTGCATTCCAAAAAAAGCTTCGCAATTTCTACAATATTTGCCTCTTCTCACAAGTGACGAAGTACTAAAAAAATTGTAAATTGTCAAACGAAAGTAAGAGCACTAAAATGATTTTTTTTTGTCATGAAAAATCGACTCTTTTCACGCTAAATGTCTCGCTCTCGAGAAAGCTTCATTAAAAAAAGAAGAATTTCGAGACCTCTTTAATCGCGCAAGCGAGGGCTGATCGTTTCCTATCGATTGTTCCATTGTTTGACACAAAAGCGTCACTAGAGCGAGTCCGCGATTCCGGAAAATGGGGTGACCCCAGGGCGAATCGTCCACCGTTTTTCCCATTTTTCTCCTTGCTTTTTTGCTTTCCTTTTTTTTATTTTTCCCTCATTCTATGAAAATGATTCACGTTCAAGACGCTTCCTGGTACCGAGACATTTCACTGCAAAGGTGCTTTTGCCAATCCTAAACGTTGTGCATTCCCCTTAACCAACGAGTACCATTTACACCTTCGTCACGTCGTGTCGGGCGTTTACCTAACAATAGAACACTCGCGACGTGCTGAGATTTCCGCAACGTTTCTCTTTCATAGGTTGAGGGGGACCGACCCCATCGCTAACTTGTACAAACAGCCAGGAGAATAGTCGCGCTTCCTAAGTCGCGAAAGTGTAAACATGTCCATCAATTTTCCGTAAATTGAGTTGAAACGTATATATTTCTATGCAAAACGAAGCGTGGGCTACATCATAGACGTAACCGCATCATTTACGTAGAATTACGTGGTTGTCCTGTAATAAGAGTGTCTTTCTCGCACGATCTCTGTGCAAAAGAGAGAAGAAGGAGGATAAGAAGCGTACGAAAGAGACAAGAGTGCGTCAGAGACGCCCTTAAAGAATTAGAAGAAGAAGCGCACGAAAGAGACAAACGTGCGTAAGAGACACTCTTATCTGCTGAGAAATAAAGAATAAAGAGAAGAAGCGCACGAAAGAGACAAGCGTGCGTAAGAGACACTTTTATGCGCTGCGAAAGAACAAAATAGGAGAAGAAGCGTACGAAAGAGACAAGCGTGCGTAAGATACACTTTTATGCGCTGCGAAAGAACAAAATAGGACATGAAGTGCACGAAAGAGACAAGCGTGCGTCAGAGACACTTTTAAAGAATAAGAAGCGCACCAAAGAGACAAGCGTGCGTAAGATACACTCTTGTGCGCTGCGAAAGGAAGAAGTAGGAAAAGAAGCGCACGAAAGAGACAAACATGCGTAAGAGACACTCTTATCTGCTGGGAATTAACGAATAAGGGGAAGAAGCGCACGAAAGAGACAAGTGTGCGTAAGGTACACTTTTATGCGCTGCAAAAGAAAAAAAATAGGAGAAGAGGCGCATGAAAGAGACAAACGTGCGTCAGAGACATTCTTAAAGAATAAGAAAAAGAAGCGCACTAAAGAGACAAGCGTGCGTAACATACACTCTCGTGTGCTACGAAAGAAAGAAGTAGGAGAAGAAGCGCACGAAAGAGACAAGCTTGCGTAAGAGACACTCTTATTTGCTGGGAAATAAAGAATAAGCAGAAGAAACACACGAAAGAGACAAGCATGCGTAAGAGACACTTTTGTGCGCTGGAAAAGAAAGAGGAAGAAGGAGAAAAAGCGCACGAAAGAGACAAGCGTGCGTAAGAGACACACTTGGTACGCTGCGAAAGAAAAAGGAAATAGAAGAAAAATAGAAGAAGCGCACGAAAGAGACGAGCATGCGTCAGAGGCACTCTTATGCGCTGGCCAATAAAGAGAAGAAGCGCACGAAAGAGACAAGCATGCGTAAGAAGCACTCTTGTGCGCTGCGAAAGAAAAAGAAAAAAAGGAGAAGAACCGCACAAAAGAGACAAGCGTACGTAAGCGACACTCTCGTGCGCTGCGAAAGAAAGAGGAAAAAGGAGAAAAAGCGTACGAGAGACAAGCGTGCGTGAGGGGCCACCCATAAATTACGTAACACATGTTCGTTCACTTTTTACCCCTTCCCTCCTCCTAATTTACCTAATTTTTTGTACCCAATTTTTCAAATAGTTACAGTCATGTTGAAAAGTTCATTTTCAACCAAGCAAGGTGAATTTCCTATAAAAAAGATGAATTTCTAAGCCAAAAGGATGAATTTTCTATCCAAAAATATGAATGTTAAACAAAACAGTTCAATTTTCGACCAAAAAGATAACTTTTTAATAAGATAGTTGACTTTTCAACACAATAATTAAATTTTCAACCAAGTAGTAGAATCTTCAAACCCTGCAAGATGAATTTTTAACATAAACGTTAATTTTCAACCAAGTAGTTAAATTTTTCACAAATAATTAAAATTTCAACCAAACAATTGATCTTTCAATCAAGAAAGACGAATTTTTTAGAAGAGGAATTTCACCTCGAAAAGTTGAATTTTCAACAAAAAAGTTCATTTTCAATCAAGAAAGATGAATTTTCTACCAAAAAGAGGTGCGTTTTCAATCCAGAAGGAGGATTTTTTTATCCTAAAAGACGAATGTTTAACAAAACAATTGAACTGTCAAACAAAAGATCACTTTTAAACAAAATAGTTGAATTTTTAACTAAGTATTAGAACTTTCAACAAAATGGTCGAATTTTCAAACAAAAAAGACGGATTTTTAAAGAATGCAATTGAATTTTGAAACCAAAAAGTTAAATTTCCAACAAAAAAGTTCATTTTCAACCAAGAAAGTTGAATTTTCAAAAAAAAAGTTCATTTTCAATCCAGAAGGAGGAAATTTTCTATCCAAAAAGACGAATTTTAACAAAACAGTTGAATTGTCAAACAAATGATCATTTCTAAACAAAATAGTTGAATTTTTAACTAAGTAGTAGATTTTTCAAAAAAATGGTCGAATTTTCAAACAAAAAAGATTAAGCTTGAACCAAATAGTTAATTTTTTGACGAAGAAGTTGAATGCTTAACCAAATAGTTGATTTTTTAAACAAAAAAGACAAATTTTTAAGATTAAATTTGAATTTTTAACCCGAAAAGTTAAATTTTCAACAAAAAAGTTCTGTCTCAACCAAGAAAGATGAATTGTCTACCGAAAAAGATGAATTTTCAATCCAAAGGGATAAATTTTCAATCCAAAGGGACGAATGTTCAACAAAATAGTTGAATTATTGACTAAGAAAGATGAGTTTTTAAGAAAAAGTTAAATTTTCAGCAAAATAATTGAATTTTTAGCAAAATAATCGAATTTTAAAAAATTTTCTATAATCTTCTACTAAAAATGATGAGTTCTCGGCAAAAAATGTAATAGTTGATATGTTAACCAAGAGGTGTTTGAGTTTTAAATCGAAACCAATTTAATTCAACCAAAGAGGAAGAATTTTTAACAAAATATTTGAATCCTCAACCAAAAAGAGATTAATTTTTCAACAAAAAAGTTTATTTTCAACAAAAAAGTTCGTTTTCAACCTAGCAAGATGAATTTTCTACCAAAAAAGATGACTTTTTAATAAAATAGTTGAATTCTTAACAAAATAATTGAATTTTCAACCAAATAGTAGAATCTTCAACTAAAAAAGATAAATTCTCGATGAAAAATTGTCATTCATGAAAGAAAAAAAATGTCAAGCAAATTGTTGAATTTTCAAGCCAAAAAGACGAATTTTCTACAAAACAGTTGACTTTTAAACCCGAAAAGATGAATTTCCAACAAGAAAGTTTATTTTCAACCAAATAGTTGAATTTTCAACAAAATAGGTAAATTTTCACTCAAAAAGGAGAAATTTTATTTTATTAAAATTTATTTAAAGTTTATTTTCAACCAAAAAAGATTAATTTTCCACCAAAAAGATGAAATTTTTATTCTAAAGGACGATTTTTCCATTAAAAAAGACGAAGTTTCAACAAAATAGTTAAATTTTAGGACAACAAAATATGACTTTTTAAAAGAAGAGTTGAATTATGAACAAAATAATAAAAATTCAACAAAATATGCGAATTTTTAAGCAAATAGTAGAATTTTTAACAAAAAGAAACGAGTTCTGAACCAAAAGTATAATAGTGGTCTTTTCAACCGAAAAGAATTAACTTTCAACCAAAAGTAGTTTGATTTTATTAACTTATCTTAACTTTTTTAAACGAGAAACAGGGGGTAAGAAAGTAATTCTTTAAAAAAGGGGAAAAGAGTACAACAGGGGAGAGAGTGTGAAGTCTACGTTATACTATGATTTTGGATACATGAATTTCCTGTATGGTTCATTTTTTTTTAAATATTGCGTAAAAGTATGTATTTACTCCCTTCCCCTAAAAGCTGTTACGTAATTTATGAATGGCCCCTAAAAGTCATTCTTATGCGCTGTGAAAGAAAGAAGAAGAAGCGTACGAGAGAGAAAAGCGTGCGTAAGAAACGCTATTATGCGCTCATGTGCCGCAAGTTTCGTATCGCACATGTCAAGCCGCAGATGTAGCCCTATAGTGACCGAAAACATATGTGTAATTCTATGTTAAAAGTGTTTTAGAAGTAGGTGCAGATCGTTTCAGAATTTGCCTGAAACAGATTTTTCCGCTGAGTCTCAATGAAACGTTAAAAAAATTGTCTTTGAAATTTGTGAATGTTGAAAAACGTGTGTATACAGAACAATACAGAATGTATTAAAACGTCTCTAAAAAGGAGAAATTTTCTATCCAAAAAGTCCAATTTTCGAACAAAAAATATGACCTTTTAAAACAATAGTAGGCCTGGGCAGGGTCGAGGAACTTTGCTCACGAAACAGATGTTGCCATCCCCACTACCGATTCTTCGAGAACTTCCGTCGCGTGATCAACGCGAGAGCATCGGTAGTGGGGACGCCAACATCACCTTCGTGAGCAAATTTCCCGCCCAGGCCTGGTCTAAATCCACTTAATTTTTTTCAATTTGTTTTCATGAAATTATCAGAGCCTGAAAATGATCTTTATTACGCATGTTACTGAGATAAGTGAAATTCGTGCTACAATTTTTTTGCCAATTCACTGACAAAAACGAGACTCGCCTGACTGCTCTTGCTCCGTTAATTAAATACCCTTGAACAGCAAATTTCTCAGATCGATTTCTTTTGCGATTGAGATTAAAAATCGGACAAACGAAACTCTCGCGATATCACGGTGTACTTCCGAGAAAGTTTGCGCAACGCTAAGTGGCGTAACCTTTCATGGGCGCTAAATTGAAACGCTCGGCGATTATTCTGCCGTCAATTTAATGCTTAATTCAATTGAACGAACGCGTTCAGCTTGTTCATGAAAAAAATTGGTCAAAAGATTGAGTAATTTATATTGTTATTTCATGCGAAGTGAATCGTATTTTTCAAATTGTACATTTACAATCGAAAGCCTGAGGTGATAGGGCGTGGGTTCTCAACAAATCGATCCTGCACGGAGAAAATCTGGCTAGGAAATTCTACCCAACTTTTGAGTACAGTTGGAATATATGGACCAGATGGAGAATGTTTGATATCCAGGAAGTTGGCAACGCCAACTTCAAATTTCGAAAAATTGAAAATTGTGCTATATTTGTGCTATATTGCGCCGTAAAATATTTGTTGAAAAAATGAAAATTTGAGCCCAAAAATAAAAAAAAAACACATTTTCATGTCAGTCTCGCCAACTGGTTTTCTCGAAAAAACAAATGTTGTGCTGGGTAGCATAAAAGTCACACGAAAATGTACCGCAAACCAAAATTTGATATCATTAAGCATTTTCGAAAAAAAAAACAATATCTTAAAAAAAATCAGCTGTAATTTTTTTTCTTTTTTTTTGACAAAACGAAACTAGGCTAGGCTAGCACAATAATTATGTCTGATGATGAATTGCACTCAAATTAATATTTTTCAAAAAATGCAACCGTTTTGAACTTGGAACTCGTTTTTTACCAAAAATTTTCAAAATTACGAAATTTGAAAATCTGAAACTTGTGCTAAATTGTGCTAGACTAGCACAATGATTATTTCTAATGATTTTTTAATTTCGTAATTTTGAAATTTTTGGATCGAAAATGTGTTCCAAGTTCAAAAAAATTGCATTTTTTGGAAAATATTGATTCCAGTGAAAAATGTTATCAGATATAATTATTCTACTAGCCTAGTTCAACTCAGCACAAGTTTCCGTTTTTCAAAATTCTGAAAGTGATAATTTTTGTTTTGTTTTTCTTGAGTCGCTTTCTTTTCGAAAATGGTTTTAAGATTTTGACTTCATATTTGCAGAACAGTAGTATGCGTAGCAGGTAGTTCCTAGCACTAATTTTGTTTTGTCAAAAAAAAAAAAAAAAAATGTCGCGGCTGGTTTTTTTTAAGTATTGTTTTTTTTCGAAAGAGCTTCGTAACATCAAATTTTATTTTGTGGTACATTTTTTGTGACTTTTACGCTACCCAGCACAAAATTTGTGTTTTCGAAAAAAACAATTGGCGAGGCTGACATAAAAATGTTTTTTTTTTTTAATTTTTGGGCTCGAATTTTCATTTTTTCAAAATTTGAAGTTGGCGTTGCCAACTTCCTGGACATGAATGTTTGACATTATTCTAATAATTTGTGTTGTGACAAATGTTAAAGAATACATGGCCGTTCGGTAAACTTTGATAACGCAGATTGAGGTTTCCAAATGTACAGTAAGTATTTTCAAAAGTGAACATTAATGCATGTGGTGAATCTTTCTCAGTAAAAAATGTATTACACTGGAACCCCACTATAGAGACCGTGACGGAAGTACCCTCAGTGGCCTTCGTTCTGTCTCGGGGTTCTTCAAACCATAAACAATCAGGGACGTGTGAACTATTTACTAATGTTACGCAATCTCTGAACGTGAGTACCCGATTAGATGGGTAAGGGGGTTTCGAGATACAAAAGTAAGACGGAGTCTGGATACAAATTACAAGACGGACTCTGGATCAAATTTTTCTCACTTTTTACAAGACGGAGTCTGGATCAGCATTACAAGATGGACTCTGGACCACACCCTCTGAGTCTTTCATTTCTTATGTAGAAATGACAGTTTACCTATTATGCATGAAAATGTAAAATAAATTAAATAAGAAATATGATAAAATTTGTTTCCTACGGTTGAGTTGAACTTCTTCGCTCAAAATATGGAAAAGGATGTGATATCTGATGTTACAATATCAAGCTATTATTTCCCGGGATAACAGATATTAATAGCGTATCAAATTTTTTCACCATGAAATAATATATATAAATTATATTATTTTTGGGCGAAAAAATTTAATTCCGGGGATAGCAGATATTAATAGCTTGATATTGTGACATAAGATATCATATCGTATTCTATATTTTGGGCGAAAAAGTTCACTTCGACCGTAGGGAACAAGTTTTATCATACTTCTTTTTAAATTTATTTTAGATTTTCATGCATAATATGTAAAATGTTATTTCTATTCAAGAAATAAAAGGCTCAGAGGGTCTGGTCTAGAGTCCGTCTTGTAATGCTGGTCTAGAGTCCGTCTTGTAATGCTGATCCAGACTCCGTCTTGTAATGCTGATCCAGACTCCGTCTTGTAATGCTGATCCAGGCCCAGTCTTGTAATGCTGATCCAGGCCCAGTCTTGTAATGCTGATCCAGATTCCGTCTTGTAAAAAGTCAGCAAAATTTTACCCAGAGTCCGTCTTGTAATTTGTATCCAGACTCCGTCTTACTTTTGTATCTCGAATAAAATATTTTTATCTAATTTATATACGATAGACTATTATTATAATAATTTGAAAATCATAAATACTTTATCGGTCTGTACATGAATAAAAGTAAATCCGAGGTAATTTTATAAAGCATGTATGTGAAATGTGGAATGTGGTGTTAGAAACAACACAAAAAAGATTTTTTTCTATGTTATTAATTTCTATAATTTTGAACCAATATTTCGCTTTTAAATATTTCCTTCTAATTAAAAGTCAACAAAAATTATTTTATTGTCAACGTACCTTACATATTATTGTTGTAACACATAACAAATACTTTCTTATTAACGTATATCACACATTTTTTTTATTAACTAGACGTTTTGAGTCGCATCGACTGCTATGGTCATTAGCGACTACATTAATTGTACAATATGTTCTATTTGTTATACAAATATGTTAGACAAGATTGTTTTTAGTTCAATTTCATTTTGTTGAGTTCTAAAAAATACAACAGAAAGTTCATTGAGATGGAAAAAAGAACTTTGACAAATAAAAGCAGAGCAAAAACAATAATATAAGTAAGTTGACACTTTTGCACACTTAAAGGGGGTACTGATAAATTCACACTCTAGATTAAATTTCGGATACAAATATCTTTGAGGAAGTTGAGCACATTGTTGAAGGTAACTGGATCAGTGAGCATTCGCGTGAGGTCGGTTCCAATTTTATGTTGATTCCGCTTAGGTGTATAATTTGAGCATTCCATCAGTATATGTTTAATGGTGAGATGTACTTCGCAGGTATCACATTTTTCTGGGTCACTTTTCGTAATTAGGTAGGAATGTGTAAAATTTGTGTGACCAATTCTTATTCGAATGAGTGTCACTTGATCCTTTCGATCTTCGAAAAGGATCTGATTTTTTAAAAATATGTCGTTTCTAATCAGGTGCAGTTTGGTGGTTATGCTGTTCTTCCATTGTTCATTCCATAGGGTCTTGACAGCATTAGAGATCCATATTTTAAGATCCTTATAGTATACAGGCACAGGAACTTCTGGCTCTGGAAGTAGACAGGCAGATTTAGCTAGAGAGTTAGCATTGTCATTTCCTTCAATATCCATGTGAGATGGAATCCAAATCAGAATAATTTTTTTTCTTCGGTTTCTAAGGTTGTAGAAAGTCTCTTTTAATTTTAGTGTGATGTGATCAAAGTTACTTGTATTTCTAGTTGCCTCAATAGCAGACAAAGAGTCACTGAGAATAACAGAACGGGAATCATTACTTCTGTCTATAAATTTTATGATCTGTAAAAGAGCATAAGCTTCACATCTGAATATACTATAAAACTTAGGTAGTTTCTATTGGAATTTTTCCTCTGGTGTGGCCACCGAGCAACCACATCCGAAGTTTGATTTAGAGCCATAGGTATATATTTGTTTGTAATTTGGAAAGGAACTGAGGATGTCAGTTAAAGCATTTTCGTACTTCTTGGAGTCCGTTTTGTTTTTAGGAAATTTACGAAGGTCAGTGATGATAGTTGGTGCTGGAAATTCCCAAAAGGCAAAATTGTGAAATCTTCTGCAAACATTCTCAGGAAGTTCAAAATTAATTTCTTGGAGGTATGTGTTCATTCGGATGTACAAAGGCTCTGGAGCTCTGGGATTGTTTATTGTAGACGTTCTCATAGTTTCCAAGAAATAGATTTTTGTACGCAGGATTTGAGGGAGTTGAGGCTATTGCAGTAGCATAGTTCAGACTCAGTTGCATTCTTCTGTACTCCAATGGTGATTCATCAGCTTTGGAGAGGATGCTACTAGTTGGACTTGAGAAAAAATTTCTCATAGCAATTCTTATTCTAGCGTTGTGTATGGGAGAGATCATGTCTAAGGCGTTTGGATTGGCTGAGTTATAGATTATAGAGCCATAGTCTAGTTTGGATCTAACAACGGCCTTGTAGGAATTGACCAATAGTTTTTGGTCAGCTCGCTAGTTTCTTTTAGCGAGGGGTTTCATAATGTTAAGTCGTCTATTACAATCTGATTTTAGGTGTTTGAGGTGGGGGATGCAGTTGAGCTTATTGTCAAAAAAAAGCCCTAGAATTCTTATTGTATCTACTACTTCAAGCTCTTGGTTTTCCAGATATGAAGTAGGAGCCTGATCACAGGATTTTTTTCAAGAGAATAAGATGCACTGGGTTTTGGTTTTGGAAAACTTGAAACCAGTTTTTCTTGCCCATTCTTGAAGAATATTAAGACAGCTCTGGATCATTTCTTGTGTAATAGGGAGATCTTTTCCTCTACAATAAATTGTGAGATCGTCAGCGAAGGCATTTTTTTAATTGGTCGAGGAATGCACTTGGTGACGTCATTGAAGGTTATTAAAAAGAGAGTGACACTGAGAACAGATCCTTAGGGTACGCCATTTTCAAGTTCAACTCTTTTGGATGAGTGACCATTTACTCGGACTTGGATGAATCTTTCCAGAAGGAAATTCTTTATGAAGATTAGCATTGAGCCGTCAACATCGTTATCGAGTAGTATATGAAGGATTATATTTTTCCAAACCATTCCGTAACATTTAGGAGAATATTAGGTATTTTGTCAGGTCCTGGACTAGTGTTATTTGATTGCTTAAGTGCTGACATGAGTTCGTTCAACATAAGAGACGTGTTTATGACCAAGTTTTTGT
>JAUMHM010000071.1:9819426-9847026 GCA_032362435.1 Melikaiella ostensackeni | reverse complement strand
AGGTTCTTCTCCCGAGGAAATTCAATTAATAGTCAATGGGAGAATCACAAAGCCACAAAAAAGAGCACTTTTCCATTAATATGCATCTACAGTATTAGAAATGAGATATAAACTTTTTTTCCGAAACCCAATGATTGAGATCAGAAATCATTGGCACAAGACTAGGAGTGTAATCCATTTAGTCGTGAACAATAGCAAAGAGAATTTTCTAGAAAATATGTGTCTGTATACCAGAGTTGCGATTGAATCACTGCGAATATAAGGGCTGCAGTATTTTTTTTGAAGGACCGAATAACTGGGGCAGAAAGTGAACTGTTGGAGCGTCAACTAGTATAACTTCTGTATTAAGTCTAACCCAATCTGTGAAAGTATAAGAGCGTAATTTTTCACAGAGCTTGGAGCTTCTTTAAAATACACTGAAGAATTCTGTAGTACAGAGCGTAAATAAATAAAGCTCGAAAAACTATATGTGCAAGTGAAAATAGAAGTACCATATGTAATTCTATTTATAAGTTCAACAATCTTGAGTGAAGTGATGAGTTCAACCAACTGGATAGTAAGGACAACTACCCTCAAAGCCAATCTAAGGAAAATGGTTTCACTAAGTGAATAGCATTGAGTAATATTATTCGTAAGCTGACATGAATGACACAATGTGCATTTTTCGTTTATCGTACATATTTGGTGTATGTAGCTTGTACGTTAGGGAGGGTCGAAAATAACCAATTTCAGAAATCGCAAATAATACCATGCCTGAAAGTAGTGCATTGGGACTCCCATGAAGTATACTGAATGTGGAATCGATCGATTCAAATTTAGTTAACGCGCGCGAGCAAAATAGGTTTAAAAAAATTATTTTATGCAGAGTTTTAAAGATTTTTCAATTTCAATTTTTTTTTACATTTTAGGAGTTGCCAAGAGTCTTCTCAATTTTTGCCAGATTTCAGAATACTATTCTGCAAGAGATGATCATGTTTTAACATACCCTTATCTTCAACTTTTATTTTTCGCGCTCATAAAAACATTAAAAAAAATTTTTAAGCATTTGAGGACTTTCTCGGGATCAAAATGAAGTGAGAAAAAATTTGAGATATATAGGGTATCAGAACTGGAAACACTTGAAATTTTTGAAATATATTGAAATCTGTATTAAACTGAAAACATCGCCTATAATTAAGTAGCATTTGTTTCTATACTATTTTCACTCCTGATAAGGCTCAGCAATGGAAATTCGATTTCAAAGATTTTCAAAATCAGGTTCACGGAAATATTTTACTTTCTTAATGTCAAAAATGAATTAAATATATAACGACAAACATCCTTTTCATACTAAAACCTTAAGAAACAGTTTAAGAAGAGACAGGAATACAGGTTAATGATTTCATTATCCATAGATTTCGATATTTCAAAATTTTTCAGTGTTTCCAATTTTGGTCCCCTATATATTTTGAATTCTTTGTGAGTTCATTTTGATCCCAAGAAAGTCTTCAAATGCCAAGAAATTTCTTTTGATATTTTTATGGGTGCGAAAAATAAAATTTGAAAATAAGGGTATATTGAAACATGATCATCTCTTGCAGAATAGTATCTCAAAATCTCGCAGAAATTGAGAAGACTCTAGAGAACCCCAAAAATGTAAAAAAAAAAATCAAATTGGAAAAAAATTTCCAACTCTGCTAAAAATAATGTTTTCAAATCTATTTCGCTCGCTCGCGTTACCTAGATTTAAATCGATTGATTCCACATTCAGTACACTTCATGGGGGTCCCAATGCACTACTTTAAGGCATGTTAGTGTTGGTGATTTCTGAAATTGGTTATTTTCGACCCACCCTATTGTACGTGAATGGCGTATGTAATGGTACACAAAAAAGATCGAAAAGTGCTAGATCTAACGTATAATATATGCCAAAGCATATCTACGATTTCGAATGATGCTCATATGATTGATGCGAATGTATTTTGTTACTAAGGTCGTGAGTTTATTATTGGAAAAAGATTGTGGCTGAACCAGAAAGCTTTCAATGTAATTTTTTTAATTTCAAAAATTTTTTATATCCTTTTCTAATTGCCAGAATCGACTTCCTATTTTTCTTAGAACCACTGTTTCATCTTGTACGATATATATTCGAACCAACGGAATTGATTTAGTCATTTTCGAGAAAATTCTATTTTTTAATTTCTCAAAATTTGTTAAAAAATTATTGTTAAAAATTTTTTTTTGATGTTGGCATTTGGGGAAAATTAGTCTTGTAATGGAAAAAACTTACCATCCAAATGTGAACCAAATATCTGTCAAGGCAGACCAACCGTGCTCACCCAGCTGTGGCCTTCGAGCTTCGAGACCTCCTGCTGTGGGGGAGTGGTCTTCATTCTTGTCACAGCCGACCCAGCGTCTGAAGCTTGGCAGCAAAATACAGTAGCCGTGACAAGGCTCTGGGAAGGTGCAGACCTTGAAGTGGGTGAGGTTGAATTGCTCCGAAGGATGTTGAGGGCTATGGCGTGGATCCCAGGTAAACTGAAAGATCCATCTGTGGTCCTTCGGAGCTTGAAGAAATTCAACCTCTAACTAAAAAAATCGTCCTGGTGAATCGTCAGGCACAACCAGCCGTAGGAGGAGGGCACAACGGAAGGTATTGAACAGCACGTACTTGTGCATATTCCTAAGACCCAGGCGAGCAGCTCTTGCGGTTCTCTACAACAGGCTCTTCCACCACCTTGGCAAGGTCAACTTTAGAGTTGCTGGTCAGGAATAGGAGGAGCCTGTTGGGACAGAGGAAGATTGAAGGCAGACGGAAGTGGATGCTTGTGGTCTAGCAATTACCCAAATAACCTTGCATCGCAGCAAACACGCTTCTGTGGTTCTACAGATGGGCATGGCTGTAAGGTACACAGGTATCTCATTAATCCAAGAACCTGGCTTGGTTGAAGATACCATAAAAGGATTAAGGGAAAGGGGCCTGGTTTTTAAAACAGGGACACTAAAGCGTCCCTACCGAGGGCCTGTATACTGACGAAGGGAGTCAACATTGTTCTGCTGCAAGAACTGTGTGGGCCTCGGGCCCACAAGAGTCCGGGAGGCAGGAGAGACGCACTGGTGAAACAAAAAACTCGAAGGCCTTTACACGGAAACCAGAGAGAGGTTCAGGCGTGGTCGGTTATACTTCACCCAAGGATTTCCATCCCATAAGCCTCGCATCTTTCCTACTAATGACTCATTTCGGTCAAACTCAAATTGGACCAGTAGACCAACAAAACTTACATTTTCTTTATTAAATTACAATAGAGTTTGAAAAAAATACCACTTGGAATAGAATGCGGAACACGTTGGACAAATTGTTATTTTTGAAAAGCTCAAAAATGTACCTCAAATCATAGTGTATTATTATATTATTATATTCACCAATAGTATTGATGACGATTGCCAAGTTGATGACCAGAGTATAAGCGACCTTCATTTTTTCCAAGTATAAGAAAAACTGATTACTGCGTGGATGAACAATTTCGTTATCAGTATCACGAATGATTATTCTGGAGTTTCATTAGAGATAATAATATGTCATATAATCGTTATCTCGTGAAATATATATGCCTCTAGCTTGTCCTTATGAGTTATTTATATTTCATAAATGAGTCCAAAGAATAGAATTTGTTTACCTTAATCGGTGTTTGTCTGAAAACAAAAAAATTTCGAACGTCGTCTCGATAAAAATCTTGATCTCATCAGGAAATTGTTTCAACCATTTATGAATGTTATGAAAAATTTTGCCGCAACTGACTTTTAGGAATAAACAAGGAAAGGAGTAATAGTATTTAACATAATTCATTTATCTCAAAAAATTGAATACAGCCAAATTAGTAATTTAATTAGAATCAAATTAATTGAGCGCACCAATATTTTTTCTAAGTTACATAATAATATGAAATCCCGCCAAAATATCTGCGATATAAAAAATCTGCTAAGTACAACTACATGAATATTAGACACGAAGTCTGCCATCGTACTTTTGACAAAGAGAAACGAATGATGTTCGTGATCGAATTCTCTGCTTCGGCCGATGTCAACATCACAGTCTAGGAGGAGAAAAAGGGGGATAGGTATGAAGAGGGATTCTGGTTTAAGCAGCCGTCAAGTGCAGACGTATCTGTGCGCTGCTCCGCCAAGATGAGAGAGGTGGTAGAGGGGAGCTTTAATGCCCCCTTCCGACAGGTTTTCGATTGTGAATGTGGTAAGCCTTTCTGCTCGAAGGGCATAATGTATAAAGGCCAGTTGGGCCACGTGATTGAGCAGTGTAAGCGTGGCAAAACTGAAAATAATGAATTGGATATGGTAGCTGTCGAACAAGAACCAAGAGAACATGAGGTAATTGTTAGTGGTGAGAAATACACACGACCTCCCATTATCATTATAAATGAACAACTCCTGCAGTTAGGTGATGGAATCAAGAGACTGATTGACTTATCAGTTACAACTAAGGTCACAATTAGATTTGATAAAACTGCCGACTGAACACGCCTAAAGGCAGACAATATTGAAAACCACAAAAAGGTAATTAATCTGTGGAATAACAGTAAAGTAGAATACTACACGCTCGACATGAAACGGGAAAATAAAAAAGCAGGAAACTTCTTATCAAGTTTTTCTATTCAATGGGTCTTGAGAAAGAGAGACATCTGAGCGTATATAGTGTCCAAATATAGCTTTAGCTTAACCAGGGCAATAAAATTCGGAGACAATCGGGGCATGGGAAGTTTTGACCTGGCACCAGCTACAACCTAAGCTATCAGCGCCCAAACCAGGCAGCTTAAAGATAGTGGCTCGGATCACAGGCCGTGACTATTTAAATTGAGTATAGAGTTTGAAAAGGTTAAGATCTCTAGAAGAAATCTGAAGCCATCAAGAACCATCAAGACTACAATACCTTCACCGATGACATATGCAAGAATTTGCAGAAATCAGGATAGATAGTGATAAAGATTGTGAAAGGGCAAAAGACTTGCTTGAGAACACAATCAATCAAGCATTGGACGATCGCGCACCTCTAAAAGAAATCAGGGAAAAGACTGACTCACTTCCTATAGAAATACAAGAAATAATCAGGAAATAAAACAGACTGCGAAGACTAAATGCTAGAGTGCTATCCAATAAAATCAAAGTGGAATACGAGAGGGTGAAACAAGAAGCAGATGAGATAATAGATGACTGGAGCCAGACAGTTGAATTAGCAGCTGGAAAAGCCAAATGTGTTAGAGGTAGCGGAAATAATGAGAATGTTGATCAATAACAAGGCACCAGGACCAGATGGAGTAATGATTCAACAACTGAAGAACATGAGGTTGATCACAAGACATAGGCTTGTTAAATCTACAGCTGGTGTCTCAGCAGTAGATACTTCCCAGCCAATGGAAACTTGGACATTGCATCTTCTTACATAAGAAAGGCGAAGACCTTAATAGGCCAGAGCCCTACAAGCCCATTCGTACTATTAAATATTATGGGAGAGATTCTGGAGAAAATCATACTAGCATGAATGCGTAAAGCCATCGACAAAGTTATCCCGTCATTCCAACATGAATTTTGCTAAGGCAAAGGAACACAAACCCAAGCGCTAAGGACTCTCAGTCACATTGCTGAGAAAATTGAAAACATAAACTCATCGAATACCACAAAGAATGGAGTCTCAAGAGTAATGTGACCAAAACTCAGGTCATAATTTTTACACAGAAAATACATCAATTCACCCATTTTCATGTCGGCGATGACAACATAGAATTACAGAAAAAAATTAACTATTTGAGCATCAAACTGAACAGAATACTGTGTATGAAAACTCATATAGATGAAGTCTGTTTGAGAGCAAAAATAGCTGCATCCACACTTAACCCAATTATTGGTGGGCATAGCAGAATGGATTAGTTACTTTAGACTCCTTACTATCGAAACCTGCTTCAGACCAATACTGGACTATGGAAACATATAAGTAGCCAACAAGCTGGGCGAAACGTCGGTTTAGAAACAAGAGGTGACTCTCAGAAAAACAATCTTGAATGCGGACAGGCTTCCTAGCTTATTTGCTTCCAAAGGCCTATGGGAAATAATCGAGCCATTCCATGAACGACTGCTTAAATTCCCAGAATAGTTTCTAGATAAACAAGAACAATTCAACTACGGAGTGATCGTCGCGAAGAAGACGTCGATACAATGGGACCATGTCAATTTGAACACGCTACCCACTCTCAAATTCATACATAAGAGATGACATACATATATTCAAATAAATATGCCAGGCTTCCCTGGGAAACCACCAAGATGAGTACACAGAAACTAAATAGGTCCTTGCAGGAGGGGACCTAGATCTGGCACGGAAACAAGGCTAAGCAGGAGAAAAAGACCTCTCAAGAGAATGTTGTCTGTCAGAAAAAGAAAAAGATTTGATATATGTCACACTTGCGGCAAGTCACATTGTGGTGTCTCTCATTTAGGAAAAGTTGTAAGTCCACATAAAACTGGCAAAAATGCGGTAAGTCACATTGCGGCGAGTCGTATTTCGAAGGTTTTTTTTGGCTTCGTATAACATTCCGCTCCTACCTTTGCAGTAAATTACTTGAATTTTTGTGTTAAACTTCTCCTAATAAACATTTCTGGAAAGTATATTCTTGCAATGTATTATATTTTGTGTTCTTTTGAATGAGTAAAGTGCACCAGAAATCTATGATAATAATCGATGCACAAAGACGAATATAGTAGAAAATGAATTTTTTATGCAACACTTTTCTTTTTATGCGCCAAATTATATATGATTAAAATTCATTCAAATTTCAAAGTTTTTAGATTTAAAGGCTCTTAAATTTAAAAAGACGGGCATGGCGGGGTCTCAAAGAAGGTGTCTAAACAAAAACTTTGGGACACCGGGTCGGATCCCTTAGTATCCGGACTTTCCTTCTACGAGCGGGGCTCTTCAGAGGGTGTTTTTCATTTCCCCTAGCTACTCGTGTGACCAAAATGGTAAATAAAAATCCAAAAACAAACAATGAAGGCTTTGTTTCGCGGACTTCAACTCACCCTCGCCAAAGGTCGACGGCTCCACAGGGGTCATCTCTCCTGAGGAAATAGAGACAATTACCACTGAGGATAACAATCAAGTTGCTGCGGTGGAAAAAAGTATGAATGGGCTCTCTGTAAAGAGGAAAACCCGTCATGGTATCCTAATGCCTGCCTAACTCCAAAGGAGCTGAACAGGTTGTGGAAGGAAATCTTAGAAGAGATTGACGCATTATCAGATTCTAAACCGAGGTAATACTCCCACATTCCAAAAAAAAAACAGGTGTGAGGTTCCCAATCTGACTCTTTGCTCGATAGAACTAAGGAGCAAGGTAGTGGGCTAGACAGACTCCGAAAAAGGGTTTCTCTTGAGCCAAAAATATATCTTGTTCCAGTCAGCCCTAAGAAAACCGGCAATTTCAAAGATCGGAAATCCCAGAAACACACTTTGGGACTCATACAAGGAGGAACTCGAAGGTAGGCTAGTGAAGTTTCCCACGAAATATGGTACCATAGACGAGTTAGAGTACGCTGCGGATTTTCTGCAGAGTGCTTTGATTACATCATATAAGAGAAATTGCCCTACAAGTACAATCAAGTCTGTGAAAGGGGCCGAATGGTGAAATACCTTAAGAAGCTTCATAAAAAGACTAGAGCGACGTACAATGGGGCAAATCAAACCAAACTGTCTTCAGACTTGAACAACTACAAATTGGCTCAGAATGAATGCAAGAGGAACATCAGAATGTATAAATACGGAGACTGGAGGGGCTTCCGCGAGAAAGCTGAAGGCATTCCAGAGGCAGCAAGGCTCCACGAGATTCTAGCAAAAGATCTAGAGGCTCTCCTAGGGCTAATAAGGCTCGAAAATGGCATGTTCGCCGAGGACGAGGAGGAAACCTTGAACCACCTGATGAATGTTCACGTTCCAGGTTTTCAGCGAAGGCAAACCAACCGGGATGAGGATTGTTGGTGCCAGGAGAGGAAAAAGGTGACTGAAATTTCACTGCAAAGATCGTAGATATAGAAAAGGTGAAATGGGCTATCGGGTCCTTCCATCCCTTTAAATCACCGGGGTGGACGGCGTTCATTCAGTGATTTTACAGAAGGGCACGGATAGTGTTGTCTCCCTCTGACAAAATTATTTAGGGCGAGTATCGCCCTTAAGCACGTGCCATTGGCATGGGAAGACGGCAGAGTGGTCTTTTTTCCTAAACCTGAGAAGGAGGGCTACACTGCTACTTAAGACTTTAGACCGACCAGTCTGACGTCATTTATTTTGGAGACGCTAGAGAAGCTGGTCGAAAGATATATCAGGGATGAGGTGCTTCTAGCCTCTCCACTATATAGAGGGCAACACGCCTTCCAGGCAAGCTACTGTGTGGAAACTGCGTTCCATGCTGTGCTTTCGATAAATCCAGAAAATACCAGCTTGGCCATTTTGACAAGAAAGTACCAAGTACCGAAGGTCGAGGCTCCTTCATTCCGAAATGTGAGGCTGATAATCTAAGAGTCGTTCAAAAGTTTGGGAGTAATCTTGGATAGTAAACTGAACTAGGCGAAGCGTCTAGAAACGCAATGCAGAAGATTCATTACGGCATTTTGAATATGTAGAAGAGCTTTTGGTCTGACGTGGGGTTTAGGACCTAAAATGATCACCTGGCTCTACTCCGCTGTCCTAAAACCAAGGCTCGTATACGAGAACGTGGTCTGGTGGCCAAGGGCAACACTGAAAACGATGCAGGATAGACTGCGACGATTGCAAACGCTAGAGTTTGGGGGTGGGGGGGTAACGGGAGCAATAAGAACTTCGCCTACGGTGATGATAGGTTACATGCTCCGCGAGGAGTCCCCACACGTTGCGTTAACCGGCAGGGTGGCTCGGGCGATGAGCCGATTGGCGATAGCAGACAGATGGACTTGTGGGACTAAACAGACTAGGCTCTCGAATGACACCAATATACTGCCAAGCCTATGTATGAGGCAGGATATAATAACAAAACACTTCAACTTCACCGGGGCCTCCCGCGTCGTCATCCCAAGCAGGGATGTGTGAAAAGCAAATAGTAACCCAATCTTCCAGAGGTGAATCTGGTACACAGATGGCTCCGAAGGAGAAGGAGGGGCGGGTCAGGAGCAAGAATTTACGACAGTGCAGGAAGGAGGGGGATGGAAATCCCACTCGGAAGACATGCCAACGTACGAACAACAAAAATGGTAATTAAGTATTCTTATGGACGCATTGTATCTGTAGATAGAAGTCGCTCCCGCGTGAGTGGAACACCCGGATAGTACGTGCCATATGCGCTTAGAATGCGCATGATACGCTCTGCATCCATAGCTGAGAACTTCTTGTACTCACGATAATTTGGTTATAGAGACGTTGGAGGTTCAAAAGCCTGCGCTCGCCTTCACGGCGTGGGAATTATAAGCGCAAAACTGACAAGTTGATATGCAAGCTCTTCTTTATATGCATGATCTTCCGCGTGGTGATGTTGAGGGCCGTGAGCTCATACTTCACACATTGCAGCACCCCAAACGAATAAAGTAGAACCGGTATATCCAGATATACCCAGATATTTCTTAACGCCAACAAAATGGAAGACCTAATCTGTCGAAGGAGACGTTTGTGTCTGCTTCGAAGAGCCTCCTTCACTGAGGTTATATCCCGAATAAGGCTCTCAGACAAGCCTATGTATAGGTAGGTCTCATCAGCGCCAAGGTGTCTGATATCACGATTGTTCACGAGCTCAGGGTCATTGCAAACGCCAACAAGTCGTCCTCGCTTCAAATGAATTTTGGTACACTTGTCGAATCCAAAGTTCATACCAATTTCTCGTGTGTATCCCTCGACGATCCTCAGAGCATGCTTGAGATGCTCTGTTCCAGAAATATAGATCTTCAAGTCATCCACATAAAATATATGATGAACCTTAAGCTCGCGATCATTAGGCTCGCCGCATAGGTACACATGAAAATCGCGTAGTGCGAAAAATAGTGGCAAAAGTGTTATGCAAAGAAATTTTGAAACTAAAAAAAGTCGAATACGCCAATAACTCTGAGGTAGGAAACAAGAATGTGCAATAGTGGCCCAAAATGTCCATTATTTTATCAATAGAATTAAATAATATAATCCTATAATAAAATGAATTAATGAATTATTAGGTAAATAATTATTCAATTGATGATTGATTAGCTATGAGGACATAACATATTATAACATATATAATATTGTTATAATATTCAATTTTCTCCTTTTTTGTTTTAAATTATAATTTTATAAACATTACTTTATGAAAAGGGTACACTGTCGAATATGCTGATTGATATTCTTTGATTTTATTTTCATTATTTCTGGAGTTTTATTCTGGAACTAATCAGTTATACTAATAATTAATCAACTGATGATTCAATAATCAATGAAATAAGTATAAATAAATCAATTAATTTCATCATAGGATTATGTTTTCCGAATACATAAATTGAATAATGGGCATTTTGGGCCCTTCTTGTACATTCTTGTTTTCTACCTTACAATTACTAGCATATTCGTTTTTTATTTGAAGTTTTTTTTTATTCTATACCTTTCAGTGAATTTACTCGAAAAAATTTCATTAGCATACTGTAAGAATGTCTCCTGTTCATACATTTACATTTACACACAATGCGGTTAGTACAATTTTTTTATTTGTAAACATATGGTAATTATAACTGAACTTCACAATTAGGCTGAAAATAATTGTTCTTAACATGGTAATTTCGTGACCGTATAAGTAGCCAGTATATCAAACTACATCGCCAAGTTATGGTGTGGTCAACTATAAGGATGTGGTTTTTCAAAATACTGGAAATGGGGTTAATCATATTTATGTTCTGCCGAGTTAGGGTCTAGCTAATTACAAACGGGTGGTTTTTGCTATTCACTGGAAACGGGGTCAAATATTATTAAAAGATAGATTTTACGGCGTTGAGGTATATTCAACTATAAGCGGGGGTTTTCAGAAATACTAGTAATGAGGTCAAATATAATTATATTTTGCCGACTTGGGGTATGGCCAACTATAAACGGGTGGTTTCTCAAAATACCGAAAATGGGGGTTCTATACAATAGAAAAAAGTTTGGTTTTTTGTTCCGATTTAAAAATTGCGCGACTTAGGTTTTCGGCCCTGGACACCTTAAAAAAAGGCGCCGACGGAGAAATGCTGCGCAGCCGTCATTTTATCGTGAATGAAGTTGAAAAAAAAATTTTCTGTACTTTATTACTTTTATTATGAATCCCATGCTACAGAATTTCGATTGATATCTTTATTGCGCCAAAATAAAATTCCTGAAATATGCCTTTTTTCCGTGCTCCACGGTGGCCTAACCCCTTAACCAGAATCAATTCTTTTCTCGATACTCCAAGTGCTCGAAAATTGGGGTGAGTGTCGGGGTGACTAATTTGTTTCATAAAAGCAAAGGAGGGTGGGGGCCGACCACTATTCAAAGAAATAAGGGATCAATCACTTGATTTGGATTGCAACTTAACAGAAACTTTATAAGACCTCCTTGGTCAGCAACAAACGAAATTTTGCGACATTCCTTGGTCAACTACAGTTATTACTTAGTTGCTTCGAGGCACAAATCAAGAGGAAAAAAAGGCACTGGAGATTCCACACTAAACCATGGAAATTGAGGTGACACATACCAGGCTGATTCGTTTAACAAACAATTCGAAATCGTCCTTTTCGAAAAAAGGTTCTCTGGGTGCGATGTGAATCGTCCTCAGGAAGGGAATCAGGGCTGTGGCTAACTTATTTTCTCCATGAAACTTTGAAGAGCGATTACGTAACGTACCAATCGCTCCGGAGTCCACAGCGAAGAAGAGAGCGAGTCTCGAACTGAGATTCCGCTCATCAAGTCGGTATTCTTCTCGAACTCAATACGCGGTTCTGATTGGACACAACCCTGGACTTTTCTATTGGGATGCGTAAGGGAGGCTCATCTATGATTGGAGGACAGGTATCGGGAGCGTTGCCATCGCTGTAGAGTTTCAATTCGAATACATTAATTTAATGCGCCTTTAACAATAACAATTTGAATGAAAATCGAAGTCTTTACTCTCCGTACAAGATTCATACCCATCATTGATTAATAAATTCGTCGGTAACTATTGACAATAATCTTGCTATACTAACAATGCGGTAAAACACGTAGTACGAGCCTGGGCTATAGAGCTATCTCACGTATAGCGGGTATCGACCGCGAAATCTTCTCACATCCAGGGTTATTGTAGAGTTCTACCCCAGGTAGAGGAGTCTGTAGAACCTCATAGCTTGCTTAGAGAAATTCAGGCTCTCGGCATTTCAATAGTGATTAACCTGGAGAGGTACGGGATGTCAGGTTGGCAGCAATGAAAGATGGCGGGCGATGGAGCAACTATTCCAATTCTGCCTACACTCATCTAGAAGTAGTGGTCAGAGTTAAATGTTCTAAAGTTCTTCAATCGTCGATGACACTCGTTGTCCATCGACGATGTTGATTTCAAAGAGGCGGTACATACAATGAAAATAAAAATCGAAACGTATCAGCCTAAAATGAAGTTTTAAAAATGTTAACGAATCGAGCCGTGGAGCATCGTGTGGTTCCTGAAGTGCCAGAGATCTATTTATTTTATGTTTAAGATTGACTCTTGTGCGCTGCGAAATTCGCAACATCACAATTCTCCCCTTCCCGGAAAGGACCGAGCCAGGTCTCTAAGCGAAGGTGTTTCATGAAATTTAGACCATTGTTTTAAGATCCGCCCATTGATTTGATTTAGTGAAATCTCAAGCAACATAAATACGAGATGCGAAGCCCCACGACTAGTTCGTTTGGATTTGTTGAATGAATTTCTGATTATCTTGACAAAGTTTTTGATCTACAGATAATAGTTATAAAGATGTGTTGGCTTTACATCTACAATAAACTATGAATGCCATATTTATGAACATTTATAAACTCTTTTATTCGCCAATTACTATTATAAGCTTACAAAAATAATTATTATATGATCAACCTTAACTTAGATTCAGTCTCAAATTCTAAAATAGTGACTTAAGTTGATATTAATATTAGGGATGGTTCATGTTAACAATGAAAACTAGGGGCGAAAGTTTTATGGCAGTGGGAGCGACAAATTCTGGGGTCCTGGGGGCACAGCAAAAAAAGGAAAGTTAGGGAATATGCGTGACTACAAAACGACAAATTCTGCGGGTTTCGGGGTATAACAACAAAAGAATTTTAGGGAATATGTGTGACAACTGTAAGGCTTTTACATAAGGTTAACTGACGATAGGAGGTTGACGACAAATGAGGTTGACTAGGGTGGCGACTGAAAGGGCGATCACTGGGGTGACGACAACTCCTGTAAGTCAGAATCGAGTTCGATATCAGCAGTTATAAAGGGCTTTAAGTCGTGAATGTGGATTTTTATAATTTTCTTGTGGCACAAGTCATTGATCTCATAGACTGCGGGGAATACAAGTTTTCAAATTCTGTGAGGCCCTACATATTTTGGGCTGAGTTTAGTGGCCATTTGTTTCTTTTTAGAGAAAAGGATATGAATACAGAACAGGGTACTCTACAATGAATGATACTCTTTCTGGGTCAACTTGTGAACCTCTTTCATTTCCTAGATAACCTGAGAATCGGGCTTAAGAAATGCAACACTTACACTCATTAGAATTTATTTTCATTCCAGAATCTCTAATCTTTCCCAGTACTTCAGCCAACCACTTCAAATGCTTCTCAAAAGTTTCTGTCACGATTATTATATCGTTCGGATAGGTGGGGCAATGGGATTCCATCTTAGGGCCATTTAGATGATCTAATGATTTCTGAAAAGTTGCAGAAAAATTTGAGAGTCCGAAAGGCATTTTTTTGAAGTGAAAAAGCCCACGGCCTCGAACGCTAAATGCGGTTTTCTCGCGACTGTCTGGGTGTAGCGGAATCTGAAGAAACCATCGAATAAATCTATTTTGGAAATGTATCTAGCTTTACTGCATAATGCCTTCTTCTAATACTGGATGTCCATTTACGTCAATTATATGTTCGGCTGAATTTGTTAACGTCGGTTTCTCAGGAATTTCTAGTAGCATAATTTTCAAAAAGATTTTGAGTGTATTTGTCTGGTCTGCGGTCAATCCATTCAACCCACAGCAATTATCTTTAGTCTAATCCCATGTGTCAAATTTAAATATTTTGAAGGAGTCTTTCTTGAAATTCAAAGTCCTGTCTGCAAAATCTATTTGCATTTGAAAGAACTTCATAGAATCTGAGCCTAGAGCTAAAGCTACTGGTGAGCTTTTCAATACTCGCACGGGCAATAGTCTCGCTGTTCGATGTGGTTCCATGGGTACCATCATTTCCTGAGAAACTACTCCTAAGCTACTGTTTGTGACCTGCACTAGACCATTGCTCTGATCAATTTTCAATCCTAATTTCTTAGCGGGGATCATACCTTCTGGTACTATAAAGTGTCTGAAAAGAGCGCCTTCGACTAAGGCTTCAATGGGGTGGCCAAGAATACGAAGGATAACGAACATTGAAGGTTCAGATCCATTTAAGGGTGTAGAAGTATAATAAAGTACCGACATTTGCAAAATTGGAGTAGGAAAGTGACTCAAACTTCCTGAAGGGTCATAAATAGAACCGAGATCTTTGGTTTGACAAGCTACGTTGACTTTATTCACATTTTTCGAATTGGTGCATGCAAACTGATATTCGTCGACAATTTTTGTTTCCAAAATGAATTATATTCATTTGTTATAGAAGCATGATAATTCAAGATTTTCAGGGAATCAAAAAATATTGAGTCTGGGACCTTTTAACTACGTTATTAATCTTATTTCAAGTAAAGTTCTATTTTTAATTTCAACTGAGTTTCAATTCTAATTTTTTTTTAATGATTTAAGCTACAAAATCTTAAGTAAATTCCAATATTATCTAAATTATTATTCCAGTATTATGTGTTTGCATTTCTCGGAAAAAAAGCGTTTCAGGTGTGCTTATCGGCTGTTGTGTACGTACTTAGTCAAGGGCAAACATTGTGTAAGATTGAGGACTATTTATGGAATTCAGATAAGGAACAGGTTTAATTCTAAACTCACGATTTAGGAAATTATATTTCATGGATAATTTTTCATTGAACCAGATTTCGAAATGCCAATTCATCCTTAGGGGGCACGATATTTTTTTGCAGCAAGAAAATTCTTAGTATCTACTCTCGAGGTGGCAAACATTTTCTTAGAATACGAAAAATCAAGGGGGATCTGATTTTGATTTATTCAGGTCAGCTCAGGGGTTATCAATTGGGGACTTGATTGCAAGTATTTGGGTGATTAACAGGGAATTTTCGAGCGCATCAGAAATTTTGAGATAATTCGCCATCTCATTTTTTTATGATTAAAATTCAATCTTCATCATATTTTTGGGGTCACTCGAGGAATTTTGGTATTTTAGTGAAGTTCGATTTTATATTCTATTTTTGAATAGGAAGCAAAAATCCGAAGCCTTATCAAATTTACAAAATTTTTCCAATTCTAACTCTCCCAAAATTTCTCAATTTCAAATTTTTAAATTTTCTCAATCTTAATTTTTGAAAATTTTCTCCATTTCAATCTTTCAGAATTTTTAAACTTTACCTGCATGAGAATTTTTTTAAATTAAAGAAACCTTTTTCAATACTTAAATTTCGAGGCCCCACGTTGGTCTCGTCATTATAATATCATTCCCTTTTGGTGAAAAAGGGGAAAATATACATTCGACACCGTAACCTCGAAATTAATTTAACACCACAAACCATGCCGGGCGCTAGACTTTTCTTAGACCAAAAACAAAGAACTAACGATAATTTGAGCGAAATCTCAAAAGGAATGATAATTATTCGAATTCTTAATTTCAAATTCCAAACTTATCTCAACAAAATGACAAAAATAATGTTATGATGTACCGGTACCAATTTATCTTCACATCTGGCTAGCTCAATGGCTTACGAAACTCAACATTACGAAAAATAACTCGATCAGTTGAAATAGCAATTAACGAATCTGATTCATTCAATGCAATTAAAAGCTAATTTTTCGTTCAGAGAATCTTTTTGAAACAAACTTTGAATCTCGAATAACAAGTCTGAATTTCTCAAATAAAATTAACATGAACCTCTTTCTTAGATTATACACATTTTCAGTAACGCCGTGAATCAAAAAATCAAAATATTTCTCAAATGGACCAAAATCAATTCTTTTCTCGATTCTCCACGTGCTCGAGAATTGGGGTTGGAAGCAGGGCGTCTAATTAGTTTTACAGACTTGAAGGGTGGGGTGGGGGGGGCGACCATCACTCAGGGAAATAAGGGATAAATCACTTAATTTGGGTTGCAACTATTACAGGAAACAACAAAATATTAGGAGCTCAATTTTGGAGTGCAACTAGACAAAGGGCAATACATATATTGGAATCGAAGAGACAACCAATCATATAAAAATTCATAACGGCAGTTCAGAACAACGAATTTCAGATAATCATGATACTTATAAAAGCGACTAGTCGTGGGAAATCTCGCATACTCGTGGGAATTTATTTTTACATTAGAATTATAGCTTTCATGGCCATCATATAATTTTTCAGTTTACTAGGAAGAATGGAATTTTGACTTTCTTGGTGAACTACAAAATATTTTAATTTTAGGACTTGCTTCGCCAACAAAAATTAAATTAAATTTCAGGACTTTCTTGGTCAACTACAGAAATTATATTTAATTTCAGGACTTTCTTTGTCAACCAAAACTTTATAAGACTTTCTTGGTCAACTACAAAAATTATTGAGTTGCCTCAAGGCACAAATTGGAAGGAAAAAAGGGGCTGGAGATTTCACACTAAACCAGAAAAATCGGGGTGACACATACCGGGCTGATTCATTCCACAATCAACTGGAACTCGTCCTTTTTGGAAAAGGGTTCTCTGGGTGTATTTTGCTGGAACTCAATATGCGGTTTTCATTGGACGCAATCTTGATCTTTTCTGTTGGGATACGTTAGGGAGGCTCAACTATGATAAGAGGACAGATATCGGGAGCGCTGCCATCGCCGTAGATTTTTATTTTAAACACATCAATTCTATGCGCCTGCGACAATTTAAATGAAAATCGAAGTCCTTACTCTAATTGATATTTAAGATAATATATACGTACTATAATGATATAGATAACAAGCAGAAGGACGATCTGTATAAGAGGGATGGGGAGATGAGCAACAGCCCATCATCACAAATTAAATCAATCAAATATTCTAGATTACGAAGTTCATGCTTGACGATATGAAAATGTAAGTTTTTAACAGATCAAGACTCAAAAGTTGGTAAATGAGGATTCACAACCGCTACTTGACATAGACGCTGCTTCTAAATGCGACGAAAACAATGAATGTTAGAAATTTGTTCTAAAATACCCTTATGAAACTTCAGCATCGGGATTGCACACGTGAAATCCAAAAAGAAATTTGTTTTCCAATGTTTGTGTATTTTCAAAAGTTGGATTTGAACTTATATTATTTTTCCGTATTTCTTACTAACCGACAAATTGAACATGACGTTTCGATTTCGTATGAAATTTGAAATTCAAGGAGTCACATGCAGCTAATTCAAAGATATGAAAATTCATGAATCGTATGAATACGGTTGGATTTTGCGAAAACAAAATTACATCATACGAATATATTTGAGATTTGTTGATTCATGATTTCAGTACTTTTCTTTTTGAACTCTAGATTTTGTACCATGTAGTATACTTTCATGAAAATTCAGCGTTGTAAATAAGCAAAATAGGGAAAAATTATACATTGTTTTTTCCATCGTAAGCCAAACAAGTGTTATAATAATACGGATTGAAACTCATGCGTTTCATGATAATAAACAGTTGAAGTGTAATTAAACATTCAGCCATAATCTCTTATCTACGTCAATAACGATGTGCCCACTTACTGCCTTAGAGGCTTTTTCGCAGCAAACATACACACAATTCATATAAAATTAAAATAATGAAAGCATTAATTGTGGAGATGTTAATTATGAAACGCTAATTTCTTGAGCACAAGAGAAGAAGTAACTTCCTCTCAAACGTTTCCAATAAGTAAATAGAAAAGAGTCCCGACAAGCATCTTTCACCCTAGTATTTTTCTACCTTCTTGTCTTTCTTCGCTTGCAAAGAGTTGTGTTCTGCAATAAGTAACAACAATATCAGTTTTCATTTACAGACGCTTCTCCCTTTTACGATTCCATTTAAACTGAAGAATTTATTTTCATAACGGGATAATTGTATATACATAGGTGACTTTTTTATTGTTATTTTTGCATTCTCTCTTTCCCACTCTCGCTATATAACCTTAGGTAAAATGCACAGATACAAGCCCTCCTGCCCCTTTAGCATATCACAATATATGGACAATCCTAAGATTCTCACACGGCTGACTAACCATTCTTCAAATCTGATTTTCACTGGAGGGGTAACCACTGCTTAACTTGGTTTATATCTAGGTTCGGTATACGTTGAAAATTTAATTTTTTTGCCTTTGTTGCTGGTGAATAATCCCCTTGCTTTGTCTCGTTTCGAGTATAGGATTTTGAAAGCAAAGAAAAAACTGAATTCAATACAAAAATGTTAAATAGTAGTTTCCTATCAAAAATACCCTGATGAGGAGGGATTCGCCTCGAAACATGTTGGCTCCTGGTAGTAAGAAAATGCCGGAGAAAGAATAAGAAAAAGAGTGTAAGGTTGGTTTTTCTTTCTTCCTTTCTTTGTTTCTTTCTTCTCTTCCCTTCTTCTCCCCTCTTTTTTTTGCTGTACAATTGTCTCTAATAAGCCAATCATACTGATGTTTGAAAACACACTTTTCTCGTTTCAAGGCTCTCTGTGCAAATGTATTGCACATGATGATGTGAGAGATTATGTTCTTGGGGATAAAAAAACACTAATCTCTGTCTTTTAACAATAACATGTACGGTAAATTGTAATCTTAATACTAATCAACTTTTATTTATTTTAGTTGAGATAATAAGCTAAGTCGAAGAAGAAAAGAAAAATGTTTATACTGTTTGCGGGCGACAAAACGTTTAACCAGAGAGATGGATCTTCTGGAATCATGTATGGCTCTAAACCAATGAGCAACTCTCATTGCCTTCTTACCTTGCATAATATGTGACCGTCCGCAAAGAAAGCATCCAACGCCCCAAAAATCGATTTTCAATCTTGAGAGCAATCGATATTCTTTGAGCTGTTCCTTCATTTACAAAAATGAGAAATTTTTAAAGTTGATTACCTTTTTTGTTATTGGGCTACAAACATAGGCACGATAAGCGCACTTGGAGACCAAACGAGCGGTTTACGAAATCCAGCCCTACTACTTACCACTCCAGCTGTACGCGCCGTGTCCGTGATCTCCACTGGCTCGTGCGGCTCCGGCTCTACCTTTTTTTGTCTCTTTGTGCGTTTTTTGCTCTAAGTAGTGTCATCGTAAATCGCAGCTCGTAACCTCCGCACATAGGGCACAAAAAGCACTTTTTTCTTTCAAAAATGTCTAGACCCTTCAATTCTGGTCTGATTTTGGATTTTTTTAAAAATTGATTTGCACTAATTTCGGAGGGGAATGTTTTTGAAATTTGTGTGTCTTCCTTTTCTTCATTAATAATTTTTGGACTCGAGGTATGCAAAAAGTAACGTTTTTCACGAAAAATGTTGACGTTTCAATGAATTCTCACCTAAGCTTTAAATCATCTCAAATCAATGCTTGGGGTTTAGGGATTCATTTTTTTGTTAAAAACAAATTTAAAACACAAATTGGAAAATATTGCTATTTACGTTTAAAATTTTATTTAATTTTTAATTTAACTTAATTCACGTCAGGAATAACATTTAATCCCAAAACACAACAAAATTGAGCAATTATCATTATTATTCTAAACAAATATCTTCGAAAGTTTGTTTACTCGTCGTTTTTCAGGCTCAAATTTTCATTCAGTATCTGCATTGGTCGAGTCGGTTAAGATATTTGTAAAAATTATTTATGTTTGATAGAACTTGATGAAATTTAAAAATTTAGCATTGCAGTTAATTCCAGTTCCAGGCCAGTTAATTCAAAATTTTGTCACTTTCGTGCAGGAAAAAAATCATTTTTAACATTACAATTGCTTGATACGGAGTGAGGACCTTAGGAGTGTAATTTGGTCACGAGTCGTATTAAAAATGTAGTAATAGTTATTTGCATAAACAATTTATCATAATTATCGATTTCAAAATGTTTACGAAATTTGTAATTTCATTAGCAAAAACATTTTATAAAACCAAATTAATGTAATATTATATAATATATTTGACAGATTCTCGTTTTTTTCTCAAGTAAATAAGCTTCTTCTACATCATTGCAAATTCCTCAACAATTTCATCATTAATAACATAAAATTATTGATTCATAAATTTATATTAAGATTTGTGACTAAGGTAGGTACACTTCCAACTCAGTATAAAGCAATTGTAGTGTAAAAAATATTGTTTTCTGCACAAAAGTGACAAAATGTTCAATTTTTTATCGTTTTTCTTCAAAAGCATTTGAATTTTAACATTTTATCAAGTACTTTCAAATGCTATCAAATATCAATCATTTTCAAAAGTATCGTAACCAATTCAGATACTGAAGGAAAATTTGAGTCTGGGAAAGCGGAAACGAAACAAATTCTCGGAAGGAATTTGTTTACAATATTGATTGTTGCTAATCTATTTTGTGATTTGTGTCCAAATGCCATTCCTAAAAGAACATGCAGAATTAATTTGTGAAAAACGTTACTTTTTAGCATACTTTGAGCGACAAAATTATTAATCAACAAGGAGAGAAATAAGAAAAATTCGAGCTGAGCCCTCTTCGAACGTTGATGCGCTTGAATTGAAAATGAAAAAATTACAAATCGAACCAAATTTGAAGAGTCTGAGTGTTTTTCAACGAAAAAAGTGTTTTTTTAAAGGTTAATTGAACAAAATTTTATATATTAACAAAATATGACTTTCTTGGATCTCTTTATTTTATTTTTTCTCCTGAATACCCGTATACATGATAATGCTGATTGAAGAAATGAGGAAAAGGCGAAAAATGACCAATTCTTCTTACATAGTAAATCCCAGGTATATTTTTTTATCTGAAGTTGGATGAAAAGCAATTGACAACTACAATTATCCGGCGCCGAATAATTGTAGTTTTCAATAGATTGCAACGTTTCCATCTAACTTCAGATAGTAAATATATCCTGGATTTACTGTGTACTTATCTAAATTCTGGTCACAAATTTCGGATTGTTTGTCAATGAAAGTGTAAATAATTGGTACAGTGATATTCTTCATGATGTATCTTCAATCGGTAAGGACATTTTACAATAAATACGATTCATAAAATATTTAATATTTTATAGTTTATAAGTTTATCATATTTTGATTCATAAAATGGAGCTACAGATTTCAATTGCATTTTCCATTAGTTCAAAGGGACGAATATTTTTTCAGTGTGACACTTCCTTCCTTTTTGTACTGATATAATCTATAATTTTCCTTTTTCTGGTTTTTGAACAAGTGGCTTTGGAGCAACAAAATCTTGAATCGATTGTTTGCAACAAAGAAGACAGATTTTATCGTATAAATACCAGGCTCTTTGAGGCGATAATCCGTTTGGCTTAATTTCTTCCAACGGCAAACCATTCGCAATGTCAAGAGAAGTTTTTTTATGGACTACTACTTCCGGCGTATTGGAAAAATAATTTCGTCGTGTTTTAACCGTCAGAATTGAAAGTCAAATGGTGGTATTTAGTTTAAGACGGGATGATTTCAAAATGTTGTTTTAGAAACGTATCCCACTCTGTCCACGCAACGTTACGAATGTTGGTACACTCGAACCCCCATAGAAGCTCATCCGGTTTACACCTTCCTAGAACTGCTGGCCGACTGCTGGCCCCTGCAGTTTCTCAGCGGTCGGGGCGAGAGACGATGTTCAACCAAGCGTGAAATGCTAGCAGCGTATGGATAAAGGTGCAGTGCGCGTGTACTCAGGTTCGATTCACGTTTGGAAATTGCGTAATATAAGAAAATGGTTCACACGTCCCTGACTGTTTACGTTTCGAGGGATCCGGTTCAGGCCCAAGGCCAGTGCGAAGCAACTCCCGAAACTGGACTTATATCGGGGTTTGAGTGTAGTGGATCTTTACTGAAAACAGCAACGTTATGATTATTCGGGGAAGACATTTTTACAACTCCAATAAAATCCTGTTGGCAATCTACAACTGATTTTGCATACTTTGATTTGATAATGCCAAAATTGCGGTCAAGCAAAAATTTTGTATATCCTGTTAAAAGAAAGTTCAACGAAATAGTCTTGTTTTTACCCGTCATAACGCACCAGAAAAGGTAATGCAAAAGTGCGTTGTTTTTATTTTGGCCAACGCAGTTATCAGGAAAAAGTACAACATTATCGGTAGCAGTTTCACTTAAATAGTAACGCAGTATGCTGATAACCGCATTGGCACCGTTTCCCGTATTATTTTTTTCGTCGATGACAATGTTAGTTTGCACTTGAGTTGCTTCATTGTATATCTCAAATAATTCGCATTTTCTATTGGCTTTGACGTAGGACGAACCGACTTGCTGAGGGCTACTTGGGTACGATACGTTCTGGGCGTAATCAGAAGATATGGTAATACGTCTAATGACGACGGACTTATACTTTTTGCTTCTTCTCTCCACGAATTGTAAAATTCTCGTTGCATTTGAGCCGTTCCTAAATTTCACATCGCGATTTTCAACGTCGCAGCTTGGTCTTCAGCCGACGAGCTTGATAATTGAGTTAATTTGAAATGATTTTGACGGCAAACGTCGCACAAATCACTTGCCGGTTCCATTGTCGTGATGTGTGGATAATATTCATCCCAAATGTCACAGGAAGTTGTTCGCGAAACATCGCGAATCTGTACATCCTCACTTTAAGTTGCATCTACAAATTTGCGTTTAAAAAATGCTTTTGTATCGCAAGATGATAATTTTACAACTTTCACGAAATTTCGAAATCGCGGCGAACAACTCGGCAAAGAAATAGTTACTTTAGCCGCATAAGATTTTTAAAATTTCACGATATTTTCGATGTCGTGGGCTGTTATAACATTCTTTATCGTCGAAATTTTGTTTCCTAATTTCTGCTTCCTGACATTGAGGCCCCTTTCATCAAAATGTTTCATCAAATTGTCATTACGTTTCACCATCATGTCGTGTAGAAAGAAATACATATCATGACAAATACGCAAATCCGCAAAAAAATACTTCATGCACTGACGATCTAAATTCTCCTTATTGTCCGACTTTAATCTTCGCTCAATATTTTCAGCTGCGTACTCATTTTTCAAGACTTTAATGCGGCGATGCATTTCAAATTGGGAGCAAATTGCAAGATCTTGATTTTTTCATCCATTACCAAGAAATTAAACCTGTCAAAGGCATCAAAGTGGGGTAAGCTCAACGCTGTTAATCCCAATCAATCTAATTTAACAGGAGAGGCAAAAAACCTTCCTGTAGGAAAAATTTTAAACTTAATTATCAATTTTTTTTGTGTAGGATAACAATATCAGTTGATTTCTCCTAGACTTGAGAAATAAAAATGGTATGCTTCTAGTAGAAGTTATTAGATGAGTCTTAGTTAAGCGTGCGAACTATAGAAATGAAGTATACGTGCAAAAGTAGTGAAAATCGAAAGAATTTCATCCTCGACCTCGGACAATAGGATCCCCCTGGGTAAATGGTTCCGTTACCCTATGCTTCATTTATTTAGTTTGAATTCTTTAACATTTCAAAATGTTTGAATATATTCAAATACTACATTTTTGGGTAAAAAGCTGCAATACTTTAATTTTTTTTCACTGAAATAGATGTAAAAAAATAAGGAAGTATGATTTTTGGAGAAAAATCAATTTCGTCGAAAAGTGGACTTAGCATCATTTATCTTTCGCTGCTTCAATCTTGTATCGCGAAGCAAAATCTTGCCATATTGACCGATAGTTTATCAAATCTTTCAGCATAGGCAGCGGTTCGTCAATTCCCGGTCTATGGGAAAGTCTACTTAACGTATTGGGGAGGGTGCACTTAAAAATTTCATACAAATTTTTAGCAAAGACGTTCTTAGTGCTCTAATCTTTTCTAATAATTATAAGCAAAAAAAAATTTTACTCGAGTAATTTTTTTTGCTCCTAATTATATATTTTGAAAAAATTTCTGAATTAATTTAACAAAAAAAAAACTTCTTCATCCAAATTTCAGCCTATGCATTCCGCACCCTGGAAAATCCAGCATATGGAATTCTCCATACCATCCATTTAATAACCGTAGCTTATTTCTTTTAGGCTATAAAATTAATATTTCAAATTAAATTTTTAAAACTAACACCGATTAAATTATCATACCTGTGCTTTAAAGCGATTTTCTTAGGTATTCTTGCAGTACATTGTCTAGCACGACAATTTTTATCATTCTCATAAAATGTTTGGATTTTAGCTTCGTCATTCACATCTTCCTTTCTCTCTTCTATAGAACTTTTCACCATCGTTAATTCATAATTAAGACTTAAAATCTCTTCTGGTGCGTCGGGTTAGAGAGCATGGTGCATTTAATTCACATCGCTACTTGTATTCTGAGAACAATTATTTTATTTTTATGAAGATAGAGTTTATCATAATAAACAATTTTCCCTTATTACAGGTTTTTTCATGAATGGGGCATTATTTCTCCAGTTTCAGCGTCCCCACTCTAAAAATCGAAAGTGTCCGATCTAAGTTTATGGGGAAAAAATTTTGTCATTCGAATAAATATTTACCGAGGGGCATAATGGTGATAAAAAAATGTCGTCTAGTATAGTTTCGATGGGGGCTTTCACGCCCTTTCCATTTTTTGTAAGCATTTATTGAAAAAAGAAATATTAGTCCGTCAAAAATAAAGTACATTTTTGTAATATGTTTTTTTTCTCAAAGGAAAGCTGAGGTTTTCCCCTCTAAGATCTTTCAGGTTAAAAAATGGAAATCTTAGTTTTTATTCATAAGAATAAGCAATGAGTGGTTTTTGAGAATATACCCCCTGCTTTGAGGGATTTTCAACTCTTTAAATAGCAAAAAAAATTCCTACTACGATTTTGATAGGGTGTTTCACGCGTAACCAATTTTTGAAAAAATAAATATTTCACCTTCAAAATTGAGAGTCAAAAATAAATTGATTTTCAAAAAAATAGTTTCCTCTATGAACCTTGAGATTAAAAAGTAAAATTCAATTTTTCTTGTTATTAAAAATGATCGTTGAGAAAATCGGTTCATGTGCAGAAACGTCATTGGGTATCCCGTAGCACTTGAAACTTATTTCCAATAAAAAATTCAATTTTAATTTCTAATCTCAAATTACTAAAAGGAAAAAGCCCAAGACTTTATAGTTTCCTTCTAGCCCAAAATTTTTTTTTTTGAAAGAGCGTCCTTCTATGAAAAAACTCAAATTTATTTTGGACTTTTATTTATTAAGGTAAAATATTTTTTTCTTCAAGAAATGATTAGGATCGATGAAGAGGACGAGAAAAAAACCTATCGAAATTGTAGTGGACAACATTTTTCAAATTGCTATTGAAATAGTTGGAAATCGCCAATGGTATATTCTCAAAAACCACTCATCGCTTATTTTCATAAATAAAGAAAATCCCACTTTTCAACCTCAAAATTCTCAACGGAAAAAACTGAAGCTTTCTTTTGAGTTAAAAAAATCAACAACAACAAAAAACAAACAACAAAAAATATGCCTTTCTTTCAAAAAGTCAAAATAGTTTTTGACTCACCTTTTTGAAGGACAGATATTTAATTTTTCCAAAAAATGTTTATGATGAATGGAAAAGACCTGAAGAAGCCTGCTGAAACTGTACTTGACGGAATTTTTCCCATCGCCGTGAGAAGAGTAAAAAATTACCGAAATACATAGACGATATCCACGAAATTCCTAAAAATTTCACCCTCTTCCCCCCTCCTACCTCGGCAAATATTTATCCAAATAAAAAAAATTTCCTTATTAACTACTATCTAAAATCACAACACTTTGCCCAAGTTTGGCTTAGATCGGACAATTTTGATATTTTGGGTGGGTACACTTGAGGAATAATGCCCCAAATATTCATGACGTGAAATATCTGGTTTTATGTTACCAAAAAACTTCTTTCATTCTCACCATGGCTTCATCGTTTTCCATACTGGTGCTCGTGAGATAATATTTCTTTCTAACTAAACATTCGTTTTTTTGTCAAAGTCAATTTTTTATGAATAAATTAATTAACAATGTATTATTTCACTTGTGAAATTAATTATTTTAGTCTCAATCACTCTTCGAGTATTCTTTGCTAGGTGAAATGCACGACAAAAGATCAGTGTCGTTTACGTTAAACTGTTATGCAATATAAAGACACTGATACGTAAATGATATTGACCTAAGCGCCAATGTCACGTTATACATTTTTCCGGGCTCATAATTACGAAAACTTGTCAAGAAATGAAAAAGGATTTCTCCGAAATGAGGATGTAGTGTTCATAAACTCATGAAAATTTTGTGTATGGGCAGTCAATAATTGATAAGCCTTTATTTAAAATAGTCATTCAATAATTCTAGTACTATTTGAGGTGATTTAAAATTAGTTACTGCTTTGTCACAATTATGAATGAGTAATCGACTTTTCCAAAATGAAAAAAAAATATATATTTGACTTCTTACACGCCATCTTATTACCAATTCACATTTTGAGAACAAGTTTCAATTTCATTTAGTTGTTAAATTCTCATGGTCATTTGACCGAGTGCTCTCAAAAAAAAACTAAATGAAGGAATTCAAGACAGTCATACTTCCCGATTGTCGAATTATTATCGATTACCCTATAAAAAAGGCCATTTGTGTAATTTTGTGTATTGTATAATTTTGTATAAGAATCTTCGGTGAAACTAAGCGGTCAAGTATTGCGCTAGGGATAGTATTACGGAAAATTCCGCAATAAAATTAGTTGAAATAAATAAAAAAATTAATGAACGAGCGGAGTTCATGGATACAACTCCTAAAGATGTAGTGGTAAGTGGTAGGGATGCTTCTTGTTGACGCCCGCCCACTACTCAATTTCCTGCTAGCAGGAACTCGGCTACGATTGCCTTTACTGCAAAATGCAGCTTTCGTACGTTAGGCCCCTTCCTTCGCGGACGATCACATATATCTGATGTCGATTAATAAATGTGATGATAACGATGAATGTTAAATATTTATTCTGGAATACTTTTATGGAACTTTGACATTGGAATTATTTCATGTTAGAAATTACTATTACACACGATAACTGCAAGGTGCTTGAAACAATTTCTGATCTTTTAAGTCCCTTGAAACCTTATCTCAAAATTCTAAAAATGTTCTAAATCTTTGAAATATTTGTGAAAATCTTTAAAAAAATTTTGTTGAATCCTTGAATTATC